>CABEEJ010002056.1:1338-26622 GCA_901482245.1 Timema douglasi
ATATATATATATATATATATATATATACACACTATAAAAAAATGTCACCAAACCATATACTCCAGTTATCTGGTTCCCACACTTGTAAATTCAGGCCAATACTTTCATGACAAGATGCATACAAAAACCCATTCAAGTGTAGATATGTTTAAAGGTTGTATATAGATAATTAAAATCACTAATCTGCTTAGCAAAAAGTGGGTCTAAAGGAGTTTAAAACATCCCCTTCGAACCAGTGGTAGATATAGCCACAAGTTTGGTTTGAGTTCCGGCGAGATCAAATACTTATTATCCACATAGACCATGAAGGATACCAGTGATTCGAAGGGGATGTTTTAAGCTACTATAGATCAACTTTTTGCTAAGCAGATTAGTTATTTTAATTTTACTACTATAAAGCCACATGGCTGACTCACTCAATGATATTAACGTTTACCCACTTCCAGATGAGCTAGAAACTTGAAATTGGGCAAACTTATAGCTTTTAGCCTGTAACCGTCGGAAAAAAAAAGCCACCGAAACAAATTAAAAATGCGGAGTAACTTTAAAGTCGGTGTAGACCTTTCTTTGGAGATCTCTTGTGGCTAAACGGTAAGACTTATCAAAAAACTGCTCTGGAATTACATTAGTTTACATCCTCTTGCAAATAAACCTCACTGGGGTTTTTGGGGCGTAGCCCCCAACGAGCAAAGCGAGTTATCTATCTACAACCTTTAATCATATTTATACTTTAATGGTTTTTTGTGTGCATCTTGTCATGAAATTAGGCCTGAGTTTACAAGTGTGAGATCCGTATAAATGGACTATACAGTTTGGTGACCATATTTTTGTCTTAGTTAAAGAAAAAAAGCCTATATATTAAACATGGTATATATTTTACTAAACAAAAAAAATAAAATCAAGTAAACAAAGGAAAGCTAATAATGGGAGAGAGAATAATAAATATAGTTGAAACACAAAATCATTTATTACATTTCCCTTTTCATTGTTAACTATTCAAGGTAACACTGAGCTACACAAGTCATATAATACCTAAGATAACATTAATTTTATCGTCAATTTCAAAGAACAAAATTAATAATATTAATATCAAGAAAAACTCTGTTCTCACAGACACATATATACATTTCAATTATAACTTTTTGTCTACTGTCATCAATGTTTATAAATAAATTTAGAATGTTGATTTCTAATCACTCCAAACTAATATTTCAGTACAAAAGTTCTAATAATACGTTAACTAAAATAAAAATAGCTATAGGCACAAATAATAGGTAATATCAAGAAACATCTTTGTGAGACGTTTGTTGCTAAAAAGTGATTTTAGTAGGAAGTCTATTTTGAAGGTTCTTTTAACCTACCACCAAAGTCTTGATTCTGGCAAAGAGGACCTGCAAATACAACTTCTTGAAAAAAAGTACATCTCAAAGGTGAAATTCCTTTTGCTAGCGCTGTTCTATTCGAAATAATATTTCATCTAACTACAAAAAGAAGTATTTTTGAAAATAATTGGTTAAAAGCAGCAGTAATGCCTGTTCTGTAGGACTATAGGTCAATGATCACAATATATATACCTTCTTAGATTGCACAGGAGATACATCTGCATAGTATAGCTTCGCTGAAGAAATTATTAACGTATGTAATAACATCTTTTTTCAATATTATCTTTGACCTTCCTTGCATTTAATTCTTAACTGCGTGACCTGGCGGTCTAAGGGTAAGATATCAGACATCTGTGCTTGGGGCCCGGGGTTCAATCCTCTGTCCCGGCACAGATTTATTTGATTGCCAAACCCTTCCTTCACCTTTGACAAGACGTGTATTAATCATAACTTGTGAATGTGTGGAATGCCAGACCTCTACCGTGGTTCGGATCCCACGTTAAACTGTGGGTCCTCCATTTAATCTCACAATCACCCTACCATTACACATTAGCGTGCGTATAGCTCGAACGGGTAGTAAGACGCGGTGCTAATAATAATAATTCTTAACAGACTTCCATCTTGCTAACAACGCCATAATCAGATCAAAATATAGGATGAACCTTATTTCATAGTTCTATGATGTTATACATCTAATTCCATGTGTTTATAGGTCAAGCCCTGTATTCTGAATGTGTTACATCTGACAGCTGTCAGATAAGTATTGTACAGTGACTTTTTGTCGATGTCAACTACTTTTTAGTTGTTGTTTTTTACTCTATATTGTTTTTCACACGGCAACCCGACCTGGGAGATATATTAGGGGAGGGGGTTTAACCCCAACCCCTTAATAAATATCAGCTTTATTTAGTACATTTTTATTTGACAAAAATATAAAATGTAGCAAACATAATTATTATTAAATATTAATATCATACACTTATATATAAGTCCGTTACCAAGGGAAGTTTTTAAATTAATAGGTGTTTATTTATTTATTTATGGTTTGAACTATATCAATACATTGTAACTATAAAAAGCTCAACTAGAAGCCACCTTTCTTATGTTTAAAAATAATTGTTTTAAGGTTCTCAACTCAGGATAAGGGTTATTAACAGCTGGGACCGCACTTAGAACCCTTCTCGTAACACACCCAATTTAGCACCACGCTAAGAATGAATAGCTTCTATCTGACCCGGATTCGAACTGGCAAAGATACCAGATCTTGTCAGTCAGTTATTTGAGGCATAGCAACTTATAGTAGTCGTTTACACCTTTGCTCTTAACTACCATAAAAAAAAAGCCGAAAAGCTTCTAGAAGAATTTAATACAAATACATTTTCTTCGCCAATGGCGCGATCATTAAGACAAAATTAAATTCAAATCTATTTGAAACCATTATTGATCAATTTCTCTAGCTAATTATACTATTTGTCCTGTTGAAAATATTTTTCTGTTTAATTTCATTTCCACATCAATATCAAATACTTTAAATAGAAACACAAGTTTAGATGATTTATCTGTGGCTAATCGATTACACAGTTCTGAATGCACTAATCCAAATTATGAAAAGGCTAATTTTACAGTAACATAAATATATATAAAAAAACTTATTTCAGTAAATGGGACTAAAATTCATAAAAAATATTATGGTTTAATTCAAATAATCACCAAGCAACCTTTCTTTGGCCCGACTATATTAACAAAGTTCACATCAGTCTCGGTGTTGTAGCTAGCTAACGCGCTGGTATCGTGTTGAGCTAGACTGCCATGGACGGTGAGATCAAGGTTCGAATCTCAGTCGGGTGCAGTGGGGGGAGTCCTAGATGTTTTACCCACTTTCTCTCCACGCAAATGCGGGTTCACTTCCTCTATATTCAACCTTCCCTATTCCTAGCCCATTATAACCCGGACTGGTAGTAAAACGCCGTTCACAAAGGTTTTGATATATTGTTACAGTACTTGCACTAAAATACACAATGAGCCAAGGTCGTTATGCAGGTGTAACCCTCGTGGTCCTGCACCCTCCATCAACCCCCGAGGGACAAGGGAGGGTCGCGGGGTGCAAGACGGAACAAAGCAAGCATGAAACTGTTCCACCCTCTCTAATTAGACATCCCCCAACCACGATTTCACACTTGTTACACTTACAAAACACGGTAATTGTCGCCGTAATGACATAACCGCACTTTCCTTGCATTAATCTATTTGGACAGCCCCCGCGTCATTGTGCAACACGGGTTGACACGCCTGAGAGCGCCCCCCTGTTTTCTTACAATCTGTACAGTAATTATTACAACACAACAAAGAGACGGTAAGTCAACCAATAAAAAACAGCCGGGCTAGCATTTAGTTTAAACAGCTTTAAATTTTGTTTTATTTTCAAGTTTTATAATACTAATTGTTAATAGTATTTCGTTATATTTTAAATTCTATTACTATACGTTCTAGCCTTGTCTGTTATTATTAAGTTTTAGTCTTGTATATTGTTACATGTTCTAGCCCTGTTTGTTATTATTTCGTTTTAACCTTGTATATTGTTATATTATGTTATAACCCTGTATATTGTTATGTGTTCGAGCCCTGTCTATTGTTACGTGTTTTAGACCTGTCTATTGTTACATGTTCTAGCCCTGTCTATTGTTACATGTTCTAGCCCTGTCTATTGTTACATGTTCTAGCCCTGTCTATTGTTATATGTTCGAGCCTTGTCTATTGTTATGTGTTCGAGCCCTATCTATTGTTATGTGTTCAAGCCTTGTCTATTGTTATATGTTCGAGCCTTGTCTATTGTTATATTTTCGAGCCTTGTCTATTGTTATGTGTTCGAGCCCTGTCTATTGTTATATGTTCGAGCCTTGTCTATTGTTATATGTTCGAGCCTTGTCTATTGTTATGTGTTCTAGCCCTGTCTATTGTTACTATTGTTACATGTTCTAGCCATGTCTATTGTTATGTGTTCTAGCCCTGTCTATTGTTATGTGTTCAAGCCCTGCCTATTGTAATGCGTTCTAGCCCTGTCTATTGTTATGTGTTCTAGCCCTGTCTATTGTTATATATCCTAGCCTGTTTATTGTTATGTGTTTTAGCCCTGTATATTGTTATGTGTTCGAGCCCTGTTTCTTGTTACATGTTCTAGCCCTGTCTATTGTTATGTGTTTTAGCCCTGTATATTGTTATGTGTTCGAGCCCTGTCTCTTGTTACATGTTCTAGCCCTGTCTATTGATGTCTATTGTTACGTGTTCTAGCCCTGTCTATTGTTACATGTTCTAGCCCTGTCTATTGTTACATGTTCTAGCCCTGTCTATTGTTTTGTGTTTTAGCCCTGTATATTGTTATGTGTTCGAACCTTATCTATTGTTACATGTTCTAGCCCTGTCTATTGTTATGTGTTTTAGCCTTGTATATTGTTATGTGTTCGAGCCCTGTCTATTGTTACGTGTTCTAGCCCTGTCTATTGTTGTGTGTTCGAGCCCTTTCTATTGTTACATGTTCTAGCCCTGTCTATTGTTGTGTGTTCGAGCCCTGTCTATTGTTATATGTTCGAGCCCTGTCTATTGTTATGTGTTCGAGCCCTGTCTATTGTTACATGTTCTAGCCCTGTCTATTGTTATGTGTTCTAGCCCTGTCTATTGTTATGTGTTCTAGCCCTGTCTATTGTTATATGTTCGAGCCTTGTCTATTGTTATATGTTCGAGCCTTGTCTATTGTTATATGTTCGAGCTCTGTCTATTGTTATGTGTTTTAGCCCTGTATATTGTTATGTGTTCGAGCCCTGTCTATTGTTACGTGTTCTAGCCCTGTCTATTGTTGTGTGTTCGAGCCCTGTCTATTGTTACAGGTTCTAGCCCTGTCTATTGTTACGTGTTCTAGCCCTGTCTATTGTTACATGTTCTAGCCCTGTCTATTGTTACATGTTCGAGCCCTGTCTATTGTTATATGTTCGAGCCTTGACTATTGTTATATGTTCGAGCCTTGTCTATTGTTATGTGTTCGAGCCCTGTCTATTGTTATGTGTTTTAGCCCTGTATATTGTTATGTGTTCGAGCCCTGTCTTTTGTTACGTGTTCTAGCCTTGTCTATTGTTGTGTGTTCGAGCCCTGTCTATTGTTGTGTGTTCTAGCCCTGTCTATTGTTATATGTTCGAGCCCTGTCTATTGTTACATGTTCTAGCCCTGTATATTGTTACATGTTCTAGCCCTGTCTATTGTTACATGTTCTAGCCCTGTCTATTGTTATGTGTTTAGCCCTGTATATTGTTATGTGTTCGAACCCTATCTATTGTTACATGTTCTAGCCCTGTCTATTGTTCTTATATTTTACATCCTTAAAATAATTAATTGTTAATTTTCGACGCGAGGCCTTATATAATTATTTTCAAGATTTTTTTCCGACAAAAATCTGTACCCAAAGTTAACAAGTGTTCATAAAATATTATTGAACACACTTCAAAGCATAGAATGGATAACGTTTGTTGCCAAGTCAATATTTGGTTTTATGGTGAGCCAGACAAAAACCTATTATTGTTTTTCATTACGTCATGGAATTTAAAGGACGTTTCTTAATTACCACCTACATGGCTGGGTAATTACGTCAGACTCCCCTGAGAGTAGCCTAATGCGGAAATCTCCCGGTAGTCTAGTTCCAGCAACACGGAGATACACTATCCGTGCGTCCATATTTGTCTCTTATAGCTTGATTATATCAAGAGATTTCGTTCAAGTTATTTTGATAAACAAATGCAATACTAACCCTATTTTGTTTTGTCACCGCATCTTACTACCCGTCCGGATTATACGATTATGTACTAATTACGCTAATAAATTGTATGAATGATGAAGGTTATATTTATAAGAAGTGTACCTGCATTTGCATGGTGGGAGAGTGGAAAACCATTTATAAAACACCACCCTCAGTACACCCGACTGAGATTCGAACCTCGATCTCCCCGTCATCGGCAGTGCAATCTATAGCAAGATTAAAACAAAAGACCACCGAAGCGGGTACAAACCCTTATTACTTCAATTGTTTTTCAACAGCGTGAGAATATTTTTGAGAGATTTTGAACAAATTAAATTATATAAAGAGTGTATTTTGAAAAATTATACAGTAACTGATAAATTTGACCCGATACACACAAAAACAAAAACAATTAAGATGTATCACTAAACAGTGTCAGATAGTCAAGTATAAAATATAGCTGTCATCAATTAAAAACGAACGGAACCCGCCTCGGTGGTGTATTTAGCTAACGCGCTAGTTTCATGTTGAGCTACACTGCCGAGGACGGGGAGATTGAGGTTCTAATCTCAGCCGGGTGAACTGGGGGTGCGGGGAGGGTTCTTAAACGGTTTTCCACTCTCCCTCCACACAAATGTGGGTTCACTTCCTCTAAATTCAACCTGCCCAAGTCCTAACCCAATAGCGTAATTAACACTTAAGCGTATAACCCGAACGGGTAGTAAGACGCGGTGCTATAATAATAATAATAATAATTAAAAACGAAAGCAAATGTTTAATTCGAGCATACAAAATTGATATGAAGCCGTTAAAATGACTTGATCTTAAAATAAGTTGATGTTTTGATTGATTTACTACTAATTACAGATAGTTATGCCCTTTTTGTTAAGAAAGCTCAATAGATTAGTAGTATATTTCACGCCTGATTCATACGAGAAATGGATGGACATTATAAGTTAACTAAACAGTGTATAAACACGCGACCATTGTGCTAGTAGATCGGTCATTAGAGATAATATGGCATTGTGTTTAATATGCGCTTCGAATGCATTACAATGGCGGCGTTTAGTATGAGGAAGTTGATGTTCACAAGCTTGACGACACTCGTTCATGGTTAAATAATAACAATAAAAGAAAATTATCTATCCTAACCTAACTAATAAGTCACACAGTAGCTTATAAAGATACAATCACTCGACACACATCAACGTAACACAATATTCCTCTAAGCAAAACCTTAATTTTTATAGATTTTAGGTGACCTGGTGGTCTAGGGGTAAGGTGTTAGACCTCTGTGCTGGGGTCCGGGGTTCAATCCTCGGTCCCGGCAAAGATTTATCTGATTACCAAACCCTTCCTTCACCTCTGACAAGACATCTTGTGAATGTGAGGAATGCCAGGCCTCCACCGTGGTTCGGATTCCACGTTAAACTGTAGGTCCTCCATTTCATCTCGCAATCATCCTACCATTTTACACTAGCGTGAGTGCGTATAACCCAACCGGGTAGTAATACGCGGTGCTAATAACAATAACAATAATAATAATAATAGATTTTACCTATTTAGATCTAATTCGAACTAAATCCTACTATATATTTATAATTTTTTGTTGATAAAGTGAATACACTCAACACTTAGAGTCAGGTTTGAGCAATGAGGTATTGTACAGTATCAAACTAATAAAATAATTAATAAATTCACTATCCCGTGTATATAACCTTCACTTCACATAAGCTAATTTCCAAAGAAGTAATAAAACAAATCTTATAAACATTATTGATATTAAATCAATTAATAAAGATATAATCATTGAACTAGAATGAAAATGAACCAACTTTCACTCAATATAATTAAATGTTAACTAAACAATCTACCCCAGATATTAATAAATCTATTAATAATAAAAACAACACACATTATTACGGGTATTGTTTGACAGAACGTGTCTGACGAATTCGTTTAGAACAGTTTTATACCAGTAGAAGCCATACACTCAAGATTTATCCAGAATTTAGAATAAATGTATCCGCATTAGCATGTAGGGAGAGTGTGAGAGGAATCAAGAAGAGGGAGGACACACCTAAGTACACTCGACCCGGATTCAAATCCCGACCTACCCTTCAACGGCTCAACCAATCAGACCAGACTAGGGATGGATGATATATCGAATAGTTCACATGAAACGCTACGATATATCTATCAAACTATATCGATACATACATATATATATGTATGTAGAGAGAGAGAGAGAGAGAATTGGTCTGGCTTAACTTTAACCACGGTATTAAAATTAAGATGGCTGCTGTTCTGTATTGCTATTCTTCGCTTCTTTTCCCTTAGTAAACTTTTATTTAGATTTTTAAAATAAATTAAAAGTTTAGGGAAAATAGGAAGAAAATCAACTCATTTAATAAAAAATAAAAGAAAAAAAACCGTTCGATTTATTTTGATTCACAACCCCTAAAGCGTAGTTTGAAATATAACATGTATCGATAAATTGATCGATATATTCTCTATATAGATATAATGTTGCGATCCCTAAACAAGACGCCTTTTTACTCACTTTCAATAAGAAACAAGATATTGTATATGGCCAGAGGTAGAACCCACGGCCTAGTTCTCCTGCCGACTCATGGACGGATATTCTTGTCGCGGCTCCAAGATAAATCAGGTCAACATCGCCCACCTCGGCGATCATCCTTGTGAACCGTAGCACCGCCAAACAAGTGACGAGAGAACGGCACACTTTTTTAAATTGGGATATTTAAAGTGCACTTGCTTAATAATTCATTATAGCACCGCACGGGTTTAAAAACTAACTTAACTCTACTGTAGACTAGATTGCCGAGGACGGCGAGATCGAGGTTTAAATCTTGGTCGGGTGTACTCATGGAGGATTTTCCAAAATTGTTTTACACTTTCTCTCTCTCTCTCTACGTAAATGCGGGTACACTTCTTCCAAATATAACCTTCCTATCCCTAAAACCGTTAACGTAATTAGTACATAAGCGTATTACCTGAAGAGGTAGTAAGACGCGGTCTCAAAATAAGCCATTTAAAAAAAAAGTTGATTATGTTATATAAACTGTTATCAATACGGATTGTGTACTTGTGATTTTCCATTTTTCTAGATAAATATGATAACATCCTTATTATTTTCTTTCATTTGTTTTGTTACCACGTATTAAGTAAAATCAAGTCACACTGATACCTAATAAGACTAGAGATGATGATTTCAACAGTTTGGGACATATCCAGCAATCCATTGGGGGTCTGTAATCGTAAAAAGGTCAAGAACCCCAAGTTTAGCCGAACTTAATTGTGATCTGCAACTGTTAATTACGTTAGATGGTAGCAATTGTAACGTTTAAAAGCGCTAACCTGATATATTAATGTTTGTACGCCACCATTAGGGTGACATTTGATATAATTATTGAATTGGGTCCAAGTTTGCTGTCCTGTATTATAATAATTAAAAAGGGATGATGTCTTATTTTATAAATTAAAAGTTCTGGTGTTTTATAGTTTTTTATTTTTATTTTAAGTATATAAACAGTTTTTTGCTAGCTATTTCACACGTAGATTTTAATAAAAGCCCGACTATTACGTTATATGCATGATAATTCCCGACACGTGAGATTTAGAACACAGATTAAGATGTCATAGACTCCACCTACACGGCTCCTCGTCAGGAAGGAAAGTGAAGAGATGCGTACCCTGAAGGGGTATATCAAGCGACATTTCCTTCTCGAAGCTTCCCTAAAGAAAAAAGGTGTAGTCATCCAGGTGCGTTTCTGTTCACAAAACTGCGTTGTCTTTTTAAACAGAGACGTAGAAAGATGTCGCCATACCTTGAACTTAACAACTTAAGGGGGTGCTAGTGAGCGCGAGTTTAGTGCATTAATTTTGCAGTTTTTATAGCACAAACATCTTTTGGCCAAACTAAATCAAATATTTCTACTATAGAAACATAGAGTTTTGTTTTCTGCACATGTTAATCTCAACAGTTGTTGAATATCTATCATTAGCATGACAGCATTTGGTGACAAATTTTTCTCTTCATTTAAAAAGTTTGTCACCAAATGCCGCCATGCTCATGACAGATATTCAACAACTGTTGAGATTAGCATATGCAGAAAACAAAACTCTATGTTTCTATAGAATAAATATTTGATTTATTTTGGCCAAAAGATGTTTGTGCTATAAAAACTGCAAAAAATACTACCCTAAACTCACGTTCAATTGCACTCAACCTTAACAAAAATAAATCTTACTACCAGCTCTCATTTAAAATATAATAATTTTGAATATAGATGCGAATAATAAATTAATGAGATGTGTAATTCCATATCATTACACAATACCTGTAAAATAACACTAATAAACCAGTAAAACATGATCAAAGTTGGAGGCAAAACAATCTGTTTTTATATTCTAAAAGGCTGTTTGTACGAAAAGCGGAGTGTAGGACCACCAGCACTCCCTGGTGATATTATTAGACAACAAGTCTGACGAGTGCGCGATCCCTTCATTCATGCCCGTGACGCAACGGAGCTAAATTGGAGGTGTATTCGGAACTAAGTCAAGGTGAGACTGAGTATATGTGGGACAGCCATCTGGTCGGTGGCCTCCATTCACGAGCGAGAGTGAATCGCTGCGGTGGGACAGAGACAGGTAGGTGTACACAGGTGCACTCAAAAATACAAACTATCATATATATGTTGTATCAATACTGTAAATACCCTCTTCGGTGGTCGATTGGTCAAAGGCGTCACTTTAGCAAGATGTATGGAGAGAAACAGAACATCGAATTCAGGTCAGATTTTTTTACTAAATGGTTTTTTACTTTCCTTTCTTACAAATGCAGGTACACTTCCTTCAAATTCAACCTTCCTCATCAATAGTACATCAGCGTAATTAATACATATGTGTTTAATCTGAATGGGTAGTGAGTGAGACGCGGTTACATAAAAAAACCTAACGATAATAATAATAATAATAATTTCAATTGAATTTAATTCAATATAAAACAAAGTACACTCTCTATAGCGTCAGGAATTGTAAAAATACTTGGCAAAAGTAAAAAATGCACACTCGTTTTATTGCTTTTTTGGGGGGTTTCGAACATTATTTAAGAAAAATCCTACTTCGGGTTATCCATTTGGAATTAATTTCAATAGGGTTTTATTTTGATAGTAAACGAAGTGAATAAAAAAAAATTGAGGTCAGTTTATTGCAATTTTCGACGTGTAGAGTGTTTTCATGCATGCATACATACATACTCGTACATACAGATATACACCGAAATGATCAACGTACAACTGCACAAGGCAGGCCTTTTTTTACTTTTTTTTATACCAAAATGGAATGCTGCTAAATTTTGACATGTGTGTATATTTCAGTATTATTTTTCAAAAATATAAACTTTTATGTGGATTGTCATATTTGAACTCATTTTAATGGCGCACAAGAGTGAAAGTAGACTTGGTGAAAATAACACGCACGCACGCACGCACTCCTTTTGAGTTACGCTGAGGCGTAATGTTGGGATATGCGATGTAATTATAAGGACGAGCTGGTATACAAATATAACAATATTTTAGGCCTCCCACGGGATCGAGCCTGGGCATCTTAAGCTTGTTTTATTTTCTTTATTTCAACGATCATAAAACACAATTCAACATTGTATACGCATAGCCTATATTGCGCTAATGAGCTAGTGATGAGGAAGAGTGAACTTAGAGAAAGTGTACCAGCATTTGCCTGGAAGAAGAGTGGAAAGCCATTTTGTGAAGAACCACCCTCAGTACAACCGACAGGGATATGAACTCAGATCTTCCCGTCATCGGCAATCTAGTCTAACACGAGAGTGATGCCTTAGACCATGTGGCCACTGAAGTAAGCTAACATTTATATTATTTTTAAACACTTGGCGCATATTTTAATAAAGTAAAACTTTCTTGTGCGTAAAAAAAATTCATTGTATTACTATTTACTATAACATTTTGTGCCTTTGTATGTACAAATTCAAACAAAAACTCTAGATCGCAATAAAACGATATTTTATTTTTGTGAGTTTGCTGTGAAACGTGCACAATACATACAAATAACAACTACTTACATTTATTTAAGTTTAATAATTACATAAAAGTTAGCCAATACGTTTTCAGGCTCATAATGGCGTGATTGTTGATAAAGCAGTTGACATTTGAGTCATTTAGCGCCTACACATTGTTTCGAGTGAGGTCGTCAGGAAAGTTGCAAGGTTTCGTGGGACGAAGTTACTTGCACACGGCAATACGGTCAATGTGATTCGTGACTCAGAAAGCTGGCCATAGCGTTTTTATGAATTACGCTCGCCTGTCGACACGTAGACAGACCCGCAAGAGTCGATATCGATCAAACTTGACCAGGCGGTTGTTGGCAAACTGTCTGAAGGGCGTTGGGAAACAGGTTTTTAGTATAATTACTTTATATCGACGGCAAATTACGTCTCATTATGTTTATATTTCCATTCAACTTTTAATTTGGTTATTAAAATATACTTTCCAAACACATGATTATATCAACACAAGGCCTAAATACATAAATGGGCCAGTTCATAGTCAGACTTAGGCCAGTTCATAGTCAGACTTAGGCCAGTTTCATAGTCATACTTAGGGCCAGTTTCATAGTCAAGTTTAGTACGCCTCAAGTGCGGCGCTACACTAAGTACAAGACGACACCTACCTAAACTCGAATGGAATGGGCCGTTCTCGCATAGGAAACTGGCCCATTCCATTCTGTTCTAGGTAGGTGTCACTGGCCCATTCTATTCTGTTCTAGGTAGGTGTCACTGGCCCATTCCATTCTGGTCTAGGTAGGTGTCGTCTTGTACTTAGTGTAGCGGCCGCACTTGAGGAGTACTAAGTCTGACTATGAAACTGGCCCTGACTTAGCACACAACAACAAATAATACACCAGCCAAAAATTTAGGTAAGGGGTGGACTGATACAAAATTCTACACTAGTGTAAAGAAAAACATTAATAAAACCAGATAATATGTATAATGTTAATATTAGAAGTTTTACCTGCTATTAAAAACAAGTCAGTCACAATAGTAGATTATTTAATCACTAAGAAAGGCAAACACCGGTTGTGTTTTTATTCAGGAAAGCATTTTAAAAATATTATTAATTATTACTAATATTATTACTAGACGTAACGTGCCCTTTTAAAACCAAATGTTATTTCTCTCTTTTTCTTTTTAACTCATTCGGGTTAAACGCATACATTAATTACGATAGTGGAATAGGGATGGGTAATGTATACTTTTAAGAGAAATGTATCCGCAATTGAATGGATGGAGAGTGGGAAACCATTTTGGAAAAAAACATTATCAGTGCGCTCAACCAGGATTCAATCCCCGATTTCATTGTAACTAGCAATTTATTATTTTATAGCATAAAATGTGTACAACATCAGTGAAAAATAGTTTGTCCATTTCGATTATAAATAAAATATTTATTTTGTAACTTCTCAATCTTGAGCTGAGCAAATACAGTTTTTTTTACACCGCGTCTTATCACTCGTTCGGATTATACGCTCATGTACTAATTACGCTATTGGGTTAGAGATAAGGAAAGTTATATTTATAGCATGTGTACCCACATTTGGATGGAAGGAGAGTGAAAAACCATTTTGGAAAAATAACCTCATTTCCCACGACCGAGATTCTAACCTCGATATTAGCAGTCTAGTCTACTGCGAGAGTAGCATCTTATACCATGCGGCCACCGAGGCGGGTAACAAATAGACGCGATACCATTGGTGAGATTAATTCTTGCAAGTTTTTACTTAAACACTGAATGTGAAAATGAACATTAACTAAGCGTTATAAATAATTAAATATTCATATAATTATGTTAAAAAGGAAAAATAATTAAGTGTTTATCAAAATATCAATAAAATAATCTTATCAATTAACAAGTATAACAAAATGGTGCCGTGACAAGGATACACTAATGTTTAGTTCAATATACCATATAAATATAAAAAAATATAGAAATATCCAAGATTCGATTTAACTGTTTTATGAGTAACTATAAAGCTTATACACAATACATAAATAACCTCAAAATATGCTACATACTATAACCATTCACACATTGTATATATGCTATATAAAGTAAACATACATATAAAAAACATGAAGAATTTAAACACAAAACATTAAAACTTGTAAAAATTAGCATATGAAAATTAAAGAAAAATTAACAATGTATACCTGCCTTGGTGGCGTAGTTGGCTAACGCGCTTGTCGTGTTGAGCTCGACTGCTGAGGACGGGGAGATCGAGGTTCGAATCTCGGTCGGGTGAACTGGGGGTGGTTTTTCCTAAATGGTTTTCCACTCTCACTCCGCGCAAATGTGGGTTCACTTCCTCTAATACAACCTTCCCAATTCCTAATCCATTAGAGTAATTAGTACTTAAAGCGTATAAACCGAACGGGTAGTAAGACGCAATGCTAAATATTATTATTATTATTATTATTAACAATGTATAGGCTTCTAATTATTCAAATATTTCCTTCTACGATTCGAATTAAATGTTAATTTTTTACTGTTGGTTTGTATAAAAATAACATGGGCAATGATGGTGGGTGCAAATTAACCCATGTAGAATCAATCAGATCCTACCGTATATGTATTGGCGGGATGAAAAGGGTAACGATTACTTGGGTTAGAGTTGAACAAACCTCTACGAATGCTATAACTAGAATTCCTGATAGTAGCCAAAAGTGTAATTAACCTACTCCGGGAGGAAATAATTCTACCGACACTCACTGGAATGATTGCAAACCACCAAGGCCGTGGCCAGCCAATAATCTGAGGGGGGGTTTGTTGGGCCCCCAATTGCCAGAAGCTAGAAATAATTATAAATGATAAACAGTTCTAGAAGCTATCTCAAGTGTTTTTATGGCAACATAACACCCTAACTGCCAGAGGCTAGGAAAAATTATGGATACTAAACACCTCTAGAAGCTATCTGAAGTGTTTTTTTTAATGGCAACATAACACCATAACTGCCGAAGGTTAGGAAAAATTCTAAATAATAAACACCAATAGACTTTTTTTTTTGCAACATAACATTATAACTACCCTCTGCCGAAGGCTAGGAAAAGTTCCAAATATTAAACACCTCTGGAAGCTCTCTGAAGTGCTTTCTATGGTAACATGGTAACACAGCCCCCTAATTTGTACTTTTATCTTATTATTGATATTGTTTGAACCATAAATAAAGACATATATACTTTGTTCATAAAATTTCTGTGTTTTTTTAACCCCCAAACCCTCCCCCCCTCCCCGGCTTCGGTCTTGGATGGAAACCACTGTTCTATATTATTGATTCAATCAGCCCCTGTGATGTCACCAAATAACAAGCTTTGTTGGTCCATGGCTGCTAAAAGTCTACCAAAATGAAACTTGAAGCTTTGCGGTTAGACTCAGCCCAGACGACGCCTGATTGGGTCTGGCCAACTCAACTTACTCAGCTGGCAACTGCACATGTGTTAAGATGTTAATGGCTGAGCGACTGCCGACGAGTTGAAACCACCTTAGTAAGGCAACAGACTTGAGTTAATGATACAAAAAGATGGGCTTGTAGCAAATGACACGAGTGCTCAACTATAGTCCATTCATAGTTGGTTACTTTTTTTTAGAGCTGGAAAGATTTATTGAATATAGAAATACAACGGGTCAAATTTTATAACTGTTTCCTACAATTTGTTATAACTTATAAGCTATTCCCAGTTGCTAGCAAGCAGTAGCACCGAAATATTGTTCTCAAACTGTGGTCCGTGGACCTCTGGTGGTCAGTGGCATGCCAGATGTTTCGAACAAAATAAATAGTATGACACAGCCGTATTTGCTTTCTTAACTAGTCTATTATAGTTTGAAAATAAGTAATCTGCAATATATCTTCAAGTGATTTTATGAAAATACTTCCTAGATATCCATTTTAAGCAAAATAGTTTAGTCGATTTTCTAAAAACTACCCAACATTAAAATGTTCTTTATTTGAGTGCTTCAAAATAATACCCTGAGGAAATATATATATATTTTTTTAGAACTAGGGGATACATAAGGTGGATGTTTCGCATGTGCATCGAACTCTTATCAAGTTGTTCAATAGTGGTGAAGTGTTAGAGGACTAGTAATAACAATAGACAATAGAAAGTAATGTGTAAGAGGAAGTGGTGAAGTGTTAGAGGACTAGTAGTAACACTAGACAATAGAAAGTAGTGTGTAAGAGGAAGTGGTGAAGTGTTAGAGGACTAGTAGTAACACTAGACAATAGAAAGTAGTGTGTAAGAGGAAGTGGTGAAGTGTTAGAGGACTAGTAGTAACACTAGACAATAGAAAGTAGTGTGTAAGAGGAAGTGGTGAAGTGTTAGAGGACTAGTAGTAACACTAGACAATAGAAAGTAGTGTGTAAGAGGAAGTGGTGAAGTGTTAGAGGACTAGTAGTAACACTAGACAATAGAAAGTAGTGTGTAAGAGGAAGTGGTGAAGTGTTAGAGGACTAGTAGTAACACTAGACAATAGAAAGTAGTGTGTAAGAGGAAGTGGTGAAGTGTTAGAGGACTAGTAGTAACACTAGACAATAGAAAGTAGTGTGTAAGAGGAAGTGGTGAAGTGTTAGAGGACTAGTAGTAACACTAGACAATAGAAAGTAGTGTGTAAGAGGAAGTGGTGAAGTGTTAGAGGACTAGTAGTAACACTAGACAATAGAAAGTAGTGTGTAAGAGGAAGTGGTGAAGTGTTAGAGGACTAGTAGTAACACTAGACAATAGAAAGTAGTGTGTAAGAGGAAGTGGTGAAGTGTTAGAGGACTAGTAGTAACACTAGACAATAGAAAGTAGTGTGTAAGAGGAAGTGGTGAAGTGTTAGAGGACTAGTAGTAACACTAGACAATAGAAAGTAGTGTGTAAGAGGAAGTGGTGAAGTGTTAGAGGACTAGTAGTAACACTAGACAATAGAAAGTAGTGTGTAAGAGGAAGTGGTGAAGTGTTAGAGGACTAGTAGTAACACTAGACAATAGAAAGTAGTGTGTAAGAGGAAGTGGTGAAGTGTTAGAGGACTAGTAGTAACACTAGACAATAGAAAGTAGTGTGTAAGAGGAAGTGGTGAAGTGTTAGAGGACTAGTAGTAACACTAGACAATAGAAAGTAGTGTGTAAGAGGAAGTGGTGAAGTGTTAGAGGACTAGTAGTAACACTAGACAATAGAAAGTAGTGTGTAAGAGGAAGTGGTGAAGTGTTAGAGGACTAGTAGTAACACTAGACAATAGAAAGTAGTGTGTAAGAGGAAGTGGTGAAGTGTTAGAGGACTAGTAGTAACACTAGACAATAGAAAGTAGTGTGTTGGAGGAAGTGGTGAAGTGTTAGAGGACTAGTAGTAACACTAGACAATAGAAAGTAGTGTGTAAGAGGAAGTGGTGAAGTGTTAGAGGACTAGTAGTAACACTAGACAATAGAAAGTAGAGTGTTGGAGGAAGTGGTGAAGTGCTAGAGGACTAGTAGTAACACTAGACAATAGAAAGTAGAGTGTTGGAGGAAGTGGTGAAGTGTTAGAGGACTAGTAGTAACACTAGACAATAGAAAGTAGTGTGTTAGAGGACTAATAGTAACACTAGATAGTAACAATAGATAGTAGTGTGGGGCAGGGACTAATATTGAAGTGTTGGTGGGAGGAGGGACTGACCACAGCCAGGTACGCGTGACACGCACTCTCTTCCTGGCACGCACCGTCGTGACTCAGCATTGACCTTGGAAACAATAAGGAAGGTCGTTAATCTACCTGCTGTTGGAGAATGAAAATATACACCCCAGTGAACACAAACACTGTCAAATAATATTCGGTGTCCTGTCACCTTAAGTCCAACTCCTTGGAAGAAATAGCATCGTTTCTAACCCACCTCTATGAGAATATATATTACAAAGTCACCCCCCACCCCCTCCTTTTGAAATTTCCAATTTAGATTAAATAATTTTAGTGGCATGGCATTTGAAATGATAGATAATGATAATATAATTTGATTGATTTAACATTATTATTTTAGTTAGAGGAAAGTCGCTGTTTATTTGGCCTGGAAAATAAAACTTAGGCCCTAAACACTGACGTCTCTGATTTTGTGAAATAAATTAGTATAATTTTAACTGTAGATGAATAAAATAAAATTGTTTTAATCAAGTCAGTTGTTGAAAATGTTCAACTATTGAACACTGGAAACAATCCACAACATTGTAGTCAGTGTCGTGCCTCACTCATTTCTATCCCCCCCCCATCCCCCAATTAATTTTGGCTCAAACTATCAACTCAAACCATTCATACTGTTTTTTGGGATGATGTACTGTTGTCCTGTCTTAGAGAACAGGCGGTAGTACACTCATAAGTACTGATTTTTAATAAAGTACTTCCAAAAGTACGTCTTTTTTAGGCTAGAAAATAATATTTCGACTTAAACAACGCCAGTGCAAGGAACTGTATCCGTTACGTTTTATTTTTTCGGGAAGTTTTACCTACAAGATCTATCTCCAAAAGTAAAGTACTGTACACATGCAATGACAATTAAAATTACTCTCTAATGTGTGATGCATATAAAATGCCATGGAAAGGGAAGCAAGTGTTTATAGTGTAGGATTTTGGTAGGAAACAACACCTCTTAGAATGGACTTCTACCAAAACAGTGTTTCTCTCTGTTTTACTTCTTTGTTCCACGCGTTTCTCACTGATATTTCTTTATATTAACTAATATTCGTTTCTACAGTTTTGTTTTTAATTCAACGCTATTAGAATTTTTTATTTTTTTCTCGATCCATCTGAGAAATAAGTATTGTGTTCGTCAAAAAAATCAAACTTGAGATTTTTATGAAAATGTCGACTTCTCATGAGCCCCTAAAACGGAAAAAATAGTTTTCGCGATGCCGTCTGTCTGTCTCTCGGCCTAGAGACGAAACAATTTTACTGATCAGGCTAAAACTAGATGCCTATAGAGTTTTCATAATGTTCCCCCGAAAATATTTTGGAATTAAATATCCAGGCCTGAAATTAAGGGTAGCTTAGGAGATATAAAGAATCAATTTTCTTGCACTCCGCTCTAAAGATTTTGATTAAGATTTGTATTTTGACATTGTTTAACATTTTAAACAAAATGGCAACTCTCATTTTCCCATAAAAATAACTTTATAGGTACTTTAAATAAGAAGAAATAACTTATCATTATAAAGTTGTAGTATTATTAAATATAAACATCTTTTATTTGAAATTTATATTTTTATAAAATCATTTGTTTCGATTTATAAGCAAATATATTTTTTTTATTGAGCTCTTTGATATCAGAAATTGATTTTTATGTTCTTTGGTGGTGGACAAAGATTTTTCTCAATGTTTTTGTAGTAGTGTATATTATGTCATTTATGCCCTTTGTAGTAGTGTGTCTGCAACAGTGTGTATTGTTTAGTTTCACAAATCTTACGAGTTTTTAGTAAATATCTTTATTCTACGACAAAAGAAAGAGAAAGACTGTGTGGTGAACTGTACCATTTTTTAAGAACATATATATGGCATGTTTGATATATGTTTTGTCATGCGTTTTATATAAAAAAAATATGGTCAACTTAAGTATAGCTCACTACATTCATATATTGTACCCTATCACTTTCAGTTCATCGCTACATTTCATATATGCTTACAGTACTTGCGTTATTGTCACTGCCCAGTGACACAAATATAACAAAACATATTAAAGGACGTATTAGGTGGACTATTATTTAAATGGCGACTTCCATATATTGCTTCCACAGGTGATTTAATAATTGCTGTCCCCGAAATTGACACGTAAAAGAATTGTAGTTTTATATTACCCACGTTTGATTGAGTTTTTAACGTTCGACAATTTAATAATTAATACAAAATATACCAAATTAACTTCAATATCTGTGAGAAAATAGAACAAACAGTTTTGCAGAAGGTTCTCAAATATTTTTGTAATTACTAACGTGTATTATTTCACAACTTATTGTTTTACCAGGATCGTGGTAGGCTCAGCATCAGCCAACCACGTCCAAACACGATTAGACAGACGACAAAACTTTTTAATGTATTACAATTGACTATCACATAAGAAGATTAGTCTGATAAATTTTGTCTCGATTTATTTTGTTTGAGAAAATTGGACATTGTTCTTACTTTTTAACAATTACTTGTTAAAAAATATTTATTTGAAAATCATTTTTAACTTTAAATTGTAGACTATAAAATATTGTTGAAATATCACGCCCAGACACGGAAATTGAACCAGTCTTAGCGCGTTAATGCACTTACCAATGAGCTATTCAGGAATAACTCCATGCTCAGTGTCATTCTTTACTCATAATTTAAGGCAGAGTCTGTAATGGTCATGTGAATTCATCGGATCCTAAAGCTATCATTGAACCAGAGCCACCGGTGACTTGAAGTCGGCTTTTATAAATTTCCACCTATATATGTGTATATAATTTTAGATCCGTGTCTTTCTACCTGTTCAGGTTGTACGCACATGGGTGACCTGGCGGTCTAGGGGTAAGGTGTCAGACTTCTGTGATGGGGGTTTGGGGTTCAATCCTCGGTCCCGGCACAGATTTATCTGATTACCAAACCCTTCCTTCACCTCTGACAAGACATCTTGTGAATGTGAGGAATGCCAGGTCTCCACCGTGGTTCGGATTCCACGTTAAACTGTAGGTCCTCCATTTCATCTCACAATCACCCTACCATTACACATTAGCGTAAGTGCGTATAACCCGAACGGGTAGTAAGACGCGGTGCTAATAATAATAATAAACTTAAATTTGTTTCAATAGTTATACTAGTTAACTAGTATGATAATATAAATGATTTGGGTGGGCTTAGGTTGGTTGTCACGCTGAGCGACTTAGCAATACTACCCCGGCACAACACTACTAAAAGGCTGCCGATAAACCCTGTCATGTAAGTCGGACCTACAGCCTTCAGCTTTGCAACCTAAAGAGCTCTCCAGATTCGTCCTGTATCTAGAGGACACACACACGATCAAACTAGGGCTGTCAATATCAAAAACACACTTTCCTTTTTAACTATTTGACAGTGGTACTCTAGGTGACACCACGGTAGTCCCTTAGGGCAACAACACCCAAGGGGTGTTGCTTAGTGAGGCCGCAAATATATTAAGAAATTTTTCCCAATTTTTTTTATTGGTATAGTCAACATTAATTTGTGTTTCTTATGTATATTTGTAACTAAGAAAAGGTATTTTCATTTTAGGCACGCCTCTAAATAAGGGTTTACTCAAATAAGAGGTCCTGGACATAAGGGAATTTTGCACCAAGGCTGCCACGAAATATATAAAATGTATTAAAGGGTGTTTCGACGGTAAAAAGGTCGAGAAACACCTATTCAAGCCAATGAGTAAGCAAAAATAATATGTTCACAATCAACTAAACAATTGAGCCAGTATGAATAGTCATACTCTAATTTAAAGAATAATTTAAACGCAAAGAAAACCATTAAAAGTGAAACCTATTAAAACTACAAAACCACTAACCTTTGGATCAACATTTAAGTCTACTCGGCGCAAAGAGAAATACAAAATCTGAGGAAAAGACTAATCTCGTTACTCTAAGGGCCAGTTTCTTAGTCAAATTTCGTACGCCTCAAGTACGGCGCTACACTAAGTACATGACGACACCTACCTGAACCAGAATGGAATGGGCCAGTTTCCTATGCGAGAACGGCCCATTCCATTAGCGCCGCACTTGTGGCGTACTAAATTTGACTAAGAAACTGGCCCTAAAAAAGAGATGGCAAATCTATGGCTTGCGTACCAGCGGGTGGTACGCCCACATGAGAAAACAACACTAAATAGAACTTTTTCCAACGTGGTAAGTCAATAATATTCTCACAGCCATGCCATTCAATGTATGTTACAATGGACTTTGTGAAATCACCTGTTATAAAGTGTCTTGGATCGAACTTAAGTGCATCTTGTGTACTCTTGAGTACAAGATATGAACCGAATATAAATATCTTGGCTAGCAAAATACAACAAGATTCAAACTAATATGGAAAAGGTTGGTTGGTACCTTTATTATTTTTACGGAGAAGGTAATTATCCCAACGGTCACCGTGATTTGGTTATCTAGGTTTAGGATCCATAATCAACACATTATTTCATTGTGGGTACGACATGTAGACAGCTTCCAAAGTTGTACCTTGAGTATACATTCTGTTCCAGCAGGAGGCAGACAGCCAGACACACGACCACAGGTGACTCAACTAAATAATATACGAATACATTTTTCCCTGTCAAAAAAGCCATACGATTGATAAAAAGATTAAATAATATTTATCCAATTTTGATTTTTAAATACTCATTAAAAATTAAATAAGAAGTGAGTACTAGAACTATCTAAAAATTCAGTTAGTCCCAAAGTGGCACAATGATCAGAAAGGTATCACCATCCCTGCTCCATATATTGTATCAGTCCCGGCTCTATATCTTGTATCAGTCCCTGCTCTATATCTTGTATCAGTCCCTGCTCTATATCTTGTATCAGTCCCTGCTCTATAGCTTGTAATCAGTCCCTGCTCTATAGCTTGTATCAGTCCCTGCTCTATGTGTTGTATCAGTCCCTGCTCTAGAGCTTGTATCAGTCCCTGCTCTATAGCTTGTATCAGTCCCTGCTCTATGTGTTGTATCAGTCCCTGCTCTATATCTTGTATCAGTCCCTGCTATATATGTTGTATCAGTACCTGCTCCATAGCTTGTATCAGTACCCTGCTCTATATCTTGTATCAGTCCCTGCTCTATATCTTGTATCAGTCCCTGCTCTATATCTTGTATCAGTCCCTGCTCCATAGCTTGTATCAGTCCCTGCTCTATATGTTGTATCAGTTCCTGCTCTAGATCTTGTATCAGTCCCTGCTCTATATGTTGTAACAGTCCCTGCTCTATGTGTTGTATCAGTCCCTGCTCTATATCTTGTATCAGTCCCTGCTCTATATGTTGTATCAGTCCCTGCTCTATATGTTGTATCAGTCCCTGCTCTATATCTTGTATCAGTCCCTGCTCTATATCTTGTATCAGTCCCTGCTCTATAGCTTGTATCAGTCCCTGCTCTATATCTTGTATCAGTCCCTGCTCTATATCTTGTATCAGTCCCTGCTCTATAGCTTGTATCAGTCCCTGCTCTATATCTTGTATCAGTCCCTGCTCTATATCTTGTATCAGTCCCTGCTCTATAGCTTGTATCAGTCCCTGCTCTATATCTTGTATCAGTCCCTGCTCTATATCTTGTATCAGTCCCTGCTCTATAGCTTGTATCAGTCCCTGCTCTATATCTTGTATCAGTCCCTGCTCTATATCTTGTATCAGTCCCTGCTCTATAGCTTGTATCAGTCCCTGCTCTATATCTTGTATCAGTCCCTGCTCTATATCTTGTATCAGTCCCTGCTCTATAGCTTGTATCAGTCCCTGCTCTATATCTTGTATCAGTCCCTGCTCTATATCTTGTATCAGTCCCTGCTCTATAGCTTGTATCAGTCCCTGCTCTATATCTTGTATCAGTCCCTGCTCTATATCTTGTATCAGTCCCTGCTCTATAGCTTGTATCAGTCCC
Organism: Timema douglasi; assembly: GCA_901482245.1. Lineage (NCBI taxonomy): Eukaryota > Metazoa > Arthropoda > Insecta > Phasmatodea > Timematidae > Timema > Timema douglasi. The sequence continues at coordinate 25,177 of CABEEJ010002056.1, forward strand.
TGCTCTATATCTTGTATCAGTCCCTGCTCTATATCTTGTATCAGTCCCTGCTCTATAGCTTGTATCAGTCCCTGCTCTATATCTTGTATCAGTCCCTGCTCTATATCTTGTATCAGTCCCTGCTCTATAGCTTGTATCAGTCCCTGCTCTATATCTTGTATCAGTCCCTGCTCTATATCTTGTATCAGTCCCTGCTCTATAGCTTGTATCAGTCCCTGCTCTATATCTTGTATCAGTCCCTGCTCTATATCTTGTATCAGTCCCTGCTCTATAGCTTGTATCAGTCCCTGCTCTATATCTTGTATCAGTCCCTGCTCTATATCTTGTATCAGTCCCTGCTCTATAGCTTGTATCAGTCCCTGCTCTATATCTTGTATCAGTCCCTGCTCTATATCTTGTATCAGTCCCTGCTCTATAGCTTGTATCAGTCCCTGCTCTATATCTTGTATCAGTCCCTGCTCTATATCTTGTATCAGTCCCTGCTCTATAGCTTGTATCAGTCCCTGCTCTATATCTTGTATCAGTCCCTGCTCTATATCTTGTATCAGTCCCTGCTCTATAGCTTGTATCAGTCCCTGCTCTATATCTTGTATCAGTCCCTGCTCTATAGCTTGTATCAGTCCCTGCTCTATAGCTTGTATCAGTCCCTGCTCTATAGCTTGTATCAGTCGACGTAGTTTTGCAAGCACATCACCTCTGACATCCAGTTTTAATTAAAAATATTATTTGCTCGTTTTTGTGCTAAATTCCCAGTGGCGCTCTGCTTATAGATTAAATTTAAATTAAAAAACCAACAGTATAATTTGTTTCTGTGTATGGATGGCTAAGTCTTCATTCGCGCACAAACAAACAATAATGCTGATTCACTCAAATATAATCAAGAATAAGGTTGGGATACATGTGAGACTTAATTGTAGCGAAGCTATTCTGATTATAGCAGTGCATATTGTCAGAGAGTTGAGCATCACAATCTGTCTTCGTGATGATATACAGCGCTCATGTTTTACACACAATGGCACATCCTGTTAATGGAACACCCAGAAATATACTTTAAGGGGGAGACATCCAGGCAAGGCTGTAGACAGAATGAAATTATTTAGAGGGGCACCAGGAGGATTTGAGGTAAGGGGGGGCACAAATCCTTTAACCTCTGGAGGCCTAGAACAGTTTTGAACATTATATAGACGCTAGTTTGAAATTTTGTTTTTTTAACGGTACCTAAAGGTGGAGATTTAAATAATGAAAGTGGCCTTATACAATGTTTCGAAACTATTATTATTATTATTATTAGCACCTAGTCTTACTACCCGGTCGGGTTATACGCACTTACGCTAATGTGTAATGGTAGGGTGATTGTGAGATGAAATGAAGGACCTACAGTTTAACATGGAATCCGAACCACGGTGGAGGCCTGGCATTCCTCACATTCACAAGATGTCTTGTCAG
>CABEEJ010002056.1:26807-55887 GCA_901482245.1 Timema douglasi
GGTGGAGGCCTGGCATTCCCCACATTCACAAGATGTCTTGTCAGAGGTGAAGGAAGGGTTTGGTAATCAGATAAATCTGTGCCGGGACCGAGGATTGAACCCCGGCCGCCAGCATAGAAGTCTGACACCTTACCCCTAGACCGCCAGGTCACCCTGTTTCGAAACTATTCATTATGGGTTTTTTTCCCCCTCTATTAGTAACTGTCGAGGCTCTTTTAATGTTTATTGAGGTGACCTGGCGGTCTAGGGGTAAGGTGTCAGACTTCTGTGTTAGAGGTCTGGGGTTCAATCCTCGGTCCGGGCACAGATTTATCTGATTGCCAAACCCTTCCTTCACCTCTGAAAATACGTGTGTTGTTCGTGCAGCTGCTCTGCTTCCGAAGGATGTACCTACTAAGCTTTTGGAGTAGCTTCGAGAAAATTCTGAATGGGGTTAACCCGAATAAAATATAACAAAAGGGTCAAGGACAAAAATTGTAATAAAGAAGTGCTAGAAATTCAAACTTTTGTACTATCATTGGATGGTCAGAATCCTTAGCTCAGTCTGTCTGTCTGTTTGCTGAGCTAAAAGTCCCGGGTTTGATTTTTGACATGGTCGAAACATTTATCAATGGTGAAATGTGTGTTTACCCTTTCACAATGATGAAATGCCGGTCGGGGACTGGATGTTGTGTCTGTTCGAAATTTAAGTTAGTTTATAAGTCGTATGCTAATAAAATTAGTCAATTAAGAAAACGCGCGTTAAATATCTCAAACAAGTTAAAACAAATTAAATGAAAATACCATCATCAGCGGCTTTGAGCCATTTGACCTCGATGAATATCAGGAGGAAGAATTTCATGTTAAACTCTCGGTATTCGTCTAGTGAGAGAGAGAGAGAGAGAGAAAATCATGGAAAAATAACACTTCCCAATTTACCCGTTCAAAAATGAGCTTCAAGCTTGCAACTGTGATCATGCGGGCTAAGGCGTCAAATTCGTCTGGTCTGCCAACGGGGAGGAGAGGGTTATTATCCCACTTGGGTGTACTGAGCGTGTGTTTTCCCACTCTTCCTCAACGTAGTACAAATACTTACAAACCGGACGGGTAGTAAGACGCGGGTTGAGATGCAGCTCCTGCATGCGGTAGGGTGGTTTCAGATGCACCCGTGCATGAGATAATGTAAGGATACACTTCAGGATGGTTTCCACTCCAGTGGCCGTGATGACGTCATTCATGGAAAGCGGGGGAAGAAGAAAGAACCACTGCACGAGGAGAGGAGAACTCGCTAATACGAGCCCGGCTCGTGCTGCATGACATGCTTCAGTTGATCGCCGGGAAACGGGAGCTGATAGTACGTCAGCACGGAGAGACACTCAAAACTAAACTACTCGTCAGTATGTGACAGCACCCCGCGCCCCCCTGCCACCCCTTATAAGGCGTGTCACATTATAGCAGTGTGCATTAGCAACAATATGACACACGAACACCCTCAAAATTAAGGTGAGAATGTGTGGGACGCGAGAAAAGGCCAGTGTTTTTGCAGTTTTTATAGCAAAACTTTCTTTTTTGCCAAAGTAAACAAAATATTGCTCCAGTAGCAACGTTGAGTTTTATTTTCTTCACATGGTGATATCAAGCCTTTATGAATATCTATCAAGCGTGAACTGGAATTAAATAATAATTTTTTCTCTTCATTTAAAAAGTATTTCATGTAATGACGATATGTTAAAACAGATATTCAATAACTGTTGATATTACCACGCGAAGAAAATTTAACTCTATGTTTCTAGGGGAGAAATATTTTATTCATTTAGGGCCTAGGCAGAAAAAGATTTGCTATAAAAACTGCAAAAAACGCTTATCTTTTTCCGCCTAATGTTTTCATATAATAATTAATATTCTAACACTATATAAAACATAATATTTAAGTGGAATTATGTATCATAATACTATACCAACTATTTTTACTGGGGTTTTAGCCCCTCCCTAAATGATCCCTGAGCTCGCCACTGCTAAACACGTGGTAACTATCGTTAGATTACCTTGTTCAATGTTCTTTCATTTACAAGTACAGAACATGTGTTATCTGATAAGTGATGAGCATCAAACTACTTCCCAGTAAAGAATGTAGGACACGTAAAGGTTGATATACCTTTCAATGCACGTTTGACAACCTTTTGGACACATTTTGCGTCACTCCCCTCATTATTGACCGTAAAACCAATGGCACACATTCTAAAAACCACCGTATAGGTTGAACGAAAACAAAATACTGTTTGCTATTGAGTATATATAATAATATACTCAATAGTTATTATTATATACTTATTTATATATTTAAGGCACCAAATCTTATTTCTAAACTGTCAGTCTGTAATTTAGAAGTCAGAATGTAGTCCCAGCCATACGTATTAAATACATATTTACATAACTCAACTACTGATCAAATGGTGTGAGTCATAGCAATTTACGTATCTTTAGTAAATTTTCTTTCTGTATCTGATAAGTGCCAGATATCTAAATAAGTTCGTAAATTGTAAAGGAACAACAGTTTTGAATCATTAATGCCAGTAATTGGAGTAGCGTCAACATTTGTGGTATATTTCCCTTTCATTGGGTGTTTAACATTACTAATTGTCCACCACTTGGCAAATAATTTTAAAAATTGAACAGTTACATCATTGACATCAATACCTTGGTTTTTCAATGTTTCAAGATCCACTATATTCTTTACATAAAAAATATTAACAGCTAAGGAGACATCCAGACGCTCAATAGACGTAGGGTATAGAGCTTTTCTACAAAAACTTGGTGCGAGTTTTAACAACGTATTTTTTTCTGAATGAAATAAGTCTCTAAGATCTGAAAATTTTGCCTCAGCTGTTGTATATTCACACACAACACTTTTGCCTTCATTAGTATTCGACACAGCATCTAAAATATAAAACACCTGTTACACATTTGGTATAGTAAATGTCTCATTACATCTGTTCAACAAGTTATTACGAATGCACTTCAGAATATGAACAGGGTAAAACATAAGAAAAATTGGCCTTGAAGGACTAGCTGGATTTGGTAAACAATTCTTAAGACTACCACCACACAATAGTTCAAACAGCTTTCTATCCACATGATTATTGTCAGAAACTAAACACACAACATGAAACCCAAGTTCATTTATCACATTCAATACTTTAATCATGAGGTTATATAATGTATCAGCTTGTAGGTTTTTGAAGGGGAAAAGACCAATTACATCTATTTTGTGAATGCAAAGACGAAGACATAAATACTTGCATAGTCGTGGCTGTATCTACATCTACACCGTTTTCTGCCATTCCCAATATCTTTTCTCCTTTATACGTTATTCTATTATTAAGATAAATTTCATCTTACATAACAGACACCACTCTGTCCTGACTCTGAAGCATCTTAATTTTTTCTTTCAAAAATGATTTATTTATTTATTTACCTGCGCTAAGGAGGGACCATTTTACTTAAGAACCGTTTCAAATAAACATGATGTGGCAAATTCAAAACATATGTATCTTTTATAAATTGATATGCACCAGGAAATGAATAAGATATAGTTGCAACCCAGATCAACATTTCTGGGGAATATCTTATTTGTTTCATTAATGACAGCTCCAATTGTTCCAGAACAGATTTTATTTTAATAATCTTTCCTTCATAAAAACTATTTGAATTTAATGCTTCTTTCAAGAAGTTTATTAAAAGCTTAACCCTGTAATACTATTGAATCAATGGAGCCACGCTTTGGGCGTCAATTGTATCACTATGTAATCAATCACCCCGCTTTGGGCGTAGATTGATTCACTACGGATTAATTCCCTGATATAATAATGCTGTTATGATGTACAGGTTGTCTATAGCTGCGTGATTGAGCACCTATCATCACTGTACGGAAAAGATACCGTTTAACTAGCTGTCTATAGCTCCGTGTTCGAGCACTAATTAAATCAGTATATTAATAAAATTGAAGAAAGAGAACTGTTGATGGCTGTTTATTCACACACGGTTTATTTAAATTACACCTGATAATTACTTATACATATTACAATTAAATGTTTTATATCACCGTACGTACACTTGTGATAGTAATGTAAGTTATTTTAGACTGAGACTGCCAGTGCGTGGCTCTGACTGACTTTTGCGTGGGTGGGATCTCGGTGTAGATGTTTGGATCCCGGAGATGCCTTAAACATACGCACAATGGTTTATATATGACATACCCCTTGCCCTTTTCTCCCCTCGCCAGCAGTGTAAAATCTAACTAATAGAAAGAGTCTTGGCGACAGGTTTTGTGAAGGCTAGCTTCTTATTGGTATAGAGAAATGGCGTCTTTTGAAAAATACTGCGGAGTCGTTCCTTTTAACAGGAAATAGTGCAGTTGTTCCTTTTAACAGGAAATAGTGCAGTTGTTCTTTTAACAGGAAATAATGTATAAAAAATCTATTTTAGTGGTGAAATCCTTTTCACATTATTTCTGAGAAGCGTGTGTTTCTTCATGGATGAACCTTAAACGGATACTCTACTTATATTACTTTAAATAAAAATTACCTTCATCTATGAATTTTTACATAATTTAGATTAATCCAAACCAATATCATTACAACCCTATCACTAATATCAAAGATCTCATCACTATAACTCTGGAGATGAGTTAGAAAATTGTATAATTTAGTCCATCTATCACACTTCAGATCATCTTGGCCTTCTGATTCCACGATACTTTTTAAGTTTTCTGGAGGCAAACAAAAGTTTTATAGAAAACTTTAAACACCCAAATCATTAGTAATTTTAAAACTTACAGTAAGAGATGTAATGTCAGTCGATGTCTTGTTGTTTACTTTAATAAAAAATATCATAGGCTTCATTCATTATCAAAATAAATGGTTTAGTGTCTCGTTCTATAACTTCACTTTTAAAATTTTAAAAACTAGAAATGACGTCTTTGTCACAACATTATCTAAAATACTTTTCTTTTCTAACTTACAAACTTTCCGCACGAAAGGATGAATCTTTTTCTGTCCTTCAAATTGATATATAAAGGCTGACTTGCAAATATACTGGGGTAGGCATCATCTCGAAGTTTTGATATACGAGTAATATATAAAGCTATTGTTTCTGTAATTGTCCACATTTGGGAATTGTAAGGACACTTTGAATGTATTTATACTATAGATACATATTTTGAATATCAAGTCGTAGGCCTGATATTAGATGTACCAATACATTCGACACATCTTCCGTTTATGAATCTAACTCATGTGTTTCATTTTAGTGATCCGCGGTCCAAGGGCTAGCAAAGGGCTGTTCGGGGGTATATCTCTCCTGCCGCACTCTCCCTGTTCACTTCGGGGATGTCGAGCTCCACCACGAACACAAGTAGTCCGGTAACAATTGTAGCGTTCCTCCACAGAGATAAATACCGATAACAATGGTTGAGTTCCTCCACAGAGATAGGTAGTCTGATAACACTGGAAGAATTCCTTCACATAGATAAGTAGTTTGATAACAATGGTAGAGTTTCACCACGGAAATAAGTAGTCTGCTAACAATGGTAGAGTTCCTCCACAGAAACAAGTACCGATAACAATGGTAGAGTTCCTCCACAACAAAGGGGTCAGGGTGAGCATTAACACCTGCGAGAACCATAACTATTATGTTTAGAAATCATTAAAGGATTGAAAGCAAGGTTTGTGCTATGGTATTGCCCTAGTACAGCGGTTCCCAAAGTGTGCTCCGCGAAACATCTCCAAGTGCTCCGCGGAGAGAGTCTAAATAAAAATAAAATAAATGTGACAAGATCTCAAAATTGTTTATTTGTGCGGTCATGAACTGTTTTTAGATAGGTATTGTGTAGAAATAATTTAGCTCCTGCATCGTGCCGTAAAGCAGTGTAAATAGCAAGTATTATGGATCCAAAGTGCATTGTCATGCGGTACCTCAGTCAGGTTTACCCGCCCGCACCTTCTTGGAACCACACAAAACATTGAGAAAATCCGTGAAGCACACAAACTTCACGCCGCGAAACCAGACAGATAGGCTCAATGGCGCCAGCTAATCCCAGCTCAATGAGAGCCTCACCTTACTCTAAAGATCCGATTGTTAGCTTTGACACTTTTACCGAATTTTCTGGAAAGTCTTTATTGTATATTAAAAACTCTTTGTTTCTTCGCTCCTTCATTCTGTTGTAGTTCATTCAATGTTTAGTCGAGAGTCGAAACAAGTCAAATTGCAGTGCGGTGTTATTTTTTCACGAGTGCTTTTGTTGTGTTATTTTTTTTTAAATAATTACGTTAATAACTTAAATGGATCTTCCCTCTTGAGGACGAAACACCTGCCTATTACAGGTTTTTTGGAGCACCTACGTAGTGATTTAGAAAATATCATAGATTTTCTTTCAATGGATCGCTGGCTGAAGTCTAGATCCTTAAAAAAGACTATTAAAACCTCCGCCACAGTTCCTCCAGTAGCTATGGAAGCATCAACAGCTAACAGGTATGTACACATATTATGTTAGATGCATTTTTTTTAACGTTAATAGTGTTTATCTATTGGGGTCTGCTAGAATAAGAGCGTGTGTCATTAAAACAAGTAACAGCTTTGGATGCCAATAACACAGGACCTAAAAGAAGAGATAGGGACTAAGGTACATACAACTTTATACAAATTAAATAGTAAATAAAGACTTTTCAGTATATGCATTGCATGTTGTACATATTGTTGCACTTTTAACAAAAATAGATTTCAGCTCAGGTTATTTTCGAATTTTGGCCTGTTAATTGGTAGTAACCTTGAAGCTGCAGCCAATTCGATGTCACCAAGCGATAGGATAAGATGGTTACTCACATTTAACAAGCATTGTGAGCAAACATGCGAGAAACATTTACATTCTTAAACAATATTCAACGTTAATTTAGGAGCAATGGTTCTTTGATCAATTGTTTTATTAAATACTTGACATTTATTATTATCATTAATATTATTTACCCAGATGATACGAATATTATTTTTATATTGTAGTGTGGAAGAAGATGGAGCAGTTGCCAATGCTAGAATTGCTGGACAGGATGAAGGGTTTTTAGACGAATCAGCGACAGCAGGTGTGACAGAAACTTCTGAACTGTTGAAAGAACTGCCTAGTACTAGTTCTTTGGAGATCAGTGCCACAGGTAAAAAAATTATAAAAAGGAAGTATCACGATTCCTACTTGGATATTGGATTTGTTGAGACTAGTGACAACAAACCACAGTGCGTAGTTTGCATGAAAGTTTTGCCAAACAGTGCGATGTTCCCAGCAAAAATGCGCCGTCATTTTGAGGGGGTCCATCCAGAATGCAAGGGCAAACCGACTGATTTCTTCAGAAGGAAGTATGGTGAACTTACACAAGCCCAGAAAATTATATCTTATCACTCAAAAACAGTTAATGAACAGGCTTTGATGGCGTCCTACTTAGTCAGTTACCGAGTTGCTCAAGCTGGCGAAGCCCATACCATCGCTGAAAACCTTATAAAGCCTTGTGTAAAGGACATAGTTGAATGTATGCTGGATGCAAAAGCCACGAAACTAGTAGACACCGTTCCTTTGTCAAATAACACGATTTCGCGACGAATCGGGGACTTAGCAGAGGATGTGAAAGCTACTTTACTTTCACGAATAAAATGCACTAAGTTTTCGCTCCAAATGGATGAATCAACGGATGTGGCTGGATTGGCAATTTTAATAGTATTTGTACGCTACCAATACTTGGAGTCTTTTCAAGAGGATCTGCTTCTCTGCAAGCCTTTACCAACTAACACAACTGGCGCTGAAATTTTCAAATTAATAGAAGAATTTTTCACAGTGAGTGACATCCCATGGGATAATTGCGTTGATGTGTGCACGGATGGCGCAAAGTCCATGACTGGGAAGACGTCCGGTGCTATCTCAAGAATAAAACAAAAAGTCAAGGAATGCAGCAGTAGCCACTGCATCCTCCACCGCCATGCCCTTGCTGTGAAAAAAATGCCACCCTTCCTAAAAGAAGTCTTGGACGAAAGCGTGAAAGTAATTAATTTTATCAAATCTAGACCTAAAAATACAAGACTATTCAAGCTGTTGTGTGAAGACATGGGGAGTCTACATACGTCTTTACTTCTTCACACAGAAGTAAGGTGGCTTTCTCGTGGCAAAGCTTTGACTCGGCTCTTTGAAATGAGGGCTGAAGTCAGAACCTTCCTGATTGACAACGACTTCGCTTTGGGAGACAGGCTGTGTGATGAGCATTGGGTTATGAAATTGGCGTATTTAGCAGACATTTTTAAAAAAGTTAATGACTTAAGTATCTCACTTCAAGGGAAAGCAGTAACCGTTTTTGACGCCAGCGATAAAGTACAAGCGTTTAAAAAGAAAATAAAGTTTTGGGCGGATTCAATGAAAAATCTAAATCTAGACAGTTTCCCAATGGTAAAAGAATTTAGAGAAGAACTAGATTCTGACGTACCCGAATATATCTTAAATGAGTTTCACGTTCATCTGCTAAATTTGCTTGATAGTTTCAACTGTTATTTTCCAGAAGAATTCCACGATAAAATAAAAGAGAACTGTTGGGTTGTAAACTCATACTCTGCTGTGTCGGAAAAGACATCACACCAGTATGAGCGTATGATTGATTTGACATCAGATTCTGTGGTAAAATATAATTTTGCAACTAAGAATTCACTAACAGAATTTTGGTGTCAGCTAAAAGACGAATTTAAAGTTTTATCAGATAAAGCGAAAATCATCCTTTTACCCTTTACAACAACTTACTTATGTGAATCAGGATTCTCTGCTTATGTGGCTACTAAAACAAAATATAGATCCCGCCTGAATGCAGAGCCAGATATTCGGTTGCAGCTGTCCCAAATTAAACCAGATATAGCCACATTGTGCAAATCAAAACAGTCCCATCCCTCTCATTAGAATCTAAGTTCTTTGGCTATGCTTTATCGTTCTTTTTCGATACCAAGCTACATTTTTTATTTTGAAACTGTAATACCTTATATAGGTGAGTAGTATTGTATATTTACACTACCTGCTTTGAATTCGTTCTCAAATGTGTTGCATTACTTTATGTTTTTTGTTGTTGGTTTTCGTTTATTTATTTAAGTAAGTTCCTTATTTCTCTGAAATTAGTGTAGAAAATATATTTATAATGAATAAAACTTAATGTTTAAGGTGAGTATGCAGCGGACGCGAGTTAAGGAGAGTTAATTTAAAGTTTCTAGATCTAGAGAAACTTTTTTTTTGCCAAAATAAGAAAACTATTGCTTCTATAAAAACATAGAGTTTAATTTTCTTCACATGGTGACCTCATTAGTTGTTGAATATCTGTCGTGAACAGAGCAGCATTATCTAAGAAACTTTTTAAATGAAGAGAAAAATTTGTTATTAAATTCCAGGACATCCTTGACAGATATTCAAGAAATGTTGATCTCGCCATGTGAAGAAAATTAAGCTCTATGATTCTATAGAAGCAATATTTAATTTATTTGATCCTAAAAAAAGTATTGCTATAAAAAGTGCAAAAACACTCGCCTTTTCTTGCGTCCCCTGCATCCCTACCTTAACATGTCCAAATGCTTAAAAATTCGTTTCCAGAGCCAATAATGCTGTCATTCGGTTATTACCTATGTAGGTGATAGGTGAAAATATCTTCGCCTTTATGCCGAATACACGTATGTGCAAAATTAGTGTTTAGAGAGAAAAAAACACGTTAAGTTCTAATTTTCAATGTCTTTCAATGGAAAACATTAAGTTTGGATCAAAATATAAGCTATTTTGAATTCGAAAAATAATTAGTGCTTTTGTTATATGATAAAAAAAATTGTCTAGCAACTTGAAAATGCAGTTACGTAAAAACAGCCACGAATTTCTCTCCTGAGAAGTACTCCGCGACTCAAAAAGTTTGGGAACCGCTGCCCTAGTACATATTGTAATCACTTCCTTGAGTTATCCCCCTTGTAAAGGAATTCATCAGTGGAATTAGGAGATTTTTTGAATAGGGGTCTAAACACTCTCTAGAGGAACTAGACCATGCCCGTTCTCTTCACCCCGCCAAGGAAGTACTTCAATAATAGTGAAAGGTAATTGTTATCCACTAAATCTCCGGAGAGACCTCCCGAAGGGCTTCCTGGCGACACCATCCCCGGGCTCTAAGGCCTTTTATAGTGCAACCTCTGATACCCATCGGGGCCGGAACCTTTTCGCCGGACATGGACCGAAGTACACGAGTGCCATTCCGGGTACTAGGGCACCCGAAAAAACAAGTATTAGCCCTTCCATGACAGCCTGCCTTGGGTTATTTGAGAAAAATCCTCCTCCACTGGGACCGGATAGAGTGAGGAGTTGGCTCCTCCTAGTGATCGTCCATCACGAGGAAGTCAGGAGCTCAGCCTCCGAACAGCCGTATTCTCAACCTTAGTTCTCAAAAGTCTCAGTACTTTTTCTCCCAACATATTGGCTGCCGCCCCCTCAGCACCACGCTTGAGACCAACTGCCCGGAGTTGGAGACCTCGAGGAGGTGCCCTGACCAGCGATCCCCGCTACGGGCACGCACTACCAACCGCTTAGTGCGTGTTGAGAAGGGAGTTTCCCCCTCCCCACACACAGATGACCTTATCGGGCTCTTGCTATGCCGGACCACGTCCGTCACATTGCCCAGAGGCCGCCCCGACAGGAATTCTAGAGATCTGTCAGTACCGGAAGGTGGCAAAGACAGTCTAGTGCTCGTTTATATTAAACGTGCGCGGGCCCAGAGCGCGTCCCGGCGCCTTACGCCTGAGCACCGTGGCCCCTATGAAAGGTAATTGTAAATCTTCTTCATAGAAAGATAAAAAAAAAAGGCAGGCTATACCGATCGAGCGGCCGCCATATTTTGGCGAAGATAGTGCCAACATTTGCGGGTAAAGGATGTCATGGGGTCAGCACAACGTGGCCTCCAGCCGTTAATCTCGGTCTTCTAAACCGGAAGCTGCTACTTCTTTATTCAAGTATCTCCTCATTTGTCCTCACGACTAGTAGACTAGACTGCCGATTACGGGGAGTCTCGGTTGGGTGTACTGAGGGTGGTTTTTTCAAAACTGTTTTACACTCACCCTCCGCGCAAATGCGGGTACACTTTCATTACATGTATACTTCCTCATCCCTGAAACCATTAGCGTAATTAGTACTTAAAAGCGTATAACCCGAACGGGACACGGTGCTAAATATAAAAGTAAGACGTGATGCTAAGCAACAATCTAGGTATCCAAAGTGACTGCTGCAGGTCACATGACTTGACGTGTTCACGAATACGTGAATTTATTAGCTGTTAGATAAGGTTCTTTCTAGTAAAAGTGGACCGTGGCTATGTCATGGGTGGAGCACTCGAAGTGGAACGTTTTTGACAGTTAATTAAGGGAAGTTAATCAATCATTAGTTCCTCAATACCAAATTATATATTCAGACCACTTCGGGAAGGCAAGATGTTCCATTAGAAAATTAAACCTTAAAAACCTTGGTGAGGCCTCATTCCCCCTCCCCCCACTTCCTAATACTCGCGGAAGTCTCCGACACGCAGTGTGCAATCTAAAACGATCATGACAAAGGAAAGAGGGATGAAACGGAATAAATGGAGGAGTTGAAACTAAGAAAAGGTTTTCACAGAGGATAACGATTTTTTTTTTTTACTTTCCATGCATTTTCTTAAAACACTTAAAACTACGTGAATACCTGGTTTCATATTCTCCTAGTTTTATTTATTTAAAAATGAATGGTACTGTGCACCGCACAGAATTTTTCTTTCTTTAATTTTAGAATAAAGACATTTATTAAAAATGTATAAAAATTTGTGAAACGAAATAATATACACTGTAGCAGAAAAACTCCACCAAAGAGCATAAATGTAATAATACACCCTGTTACAGAAACATCGAGAAAAGAGGAACATCTTTGTCCACCAAAGAGTATAACAATCAATTACAGTACTTCATAAAAATATATATGCTTGCTTATAGATTAGAAACTATTAGTTTTATAAAAATGTATTCCATATTAATTATTTTTAATTTTAACAGTAATACAACCTTACAATGATAAAATATTTCGTATCTAAAATAGTTGTAGATATACTGTATGATCGAAATTGGAAATTTACGCTTCTCTAAAGTGCCCATAAAGTGATTTTCATGAAACGCTTACATTAAATTACGCTAATGAAATAAGGATGAAGAAAGTAGAATTTCAAAGGAAATGTACCCGCGATTGCGTGGCTAACCCTTTAGGTAAAAACACTCTCAGTTCATCCGACCGGTATTCGAATCCCGATCTACCAGTCACCAGCAATACGCCCCAACAAGAGAGTGACATGTTATACTCGTATATCATGCTGCTTTCGATGAGGGTAGGCCTATAAGCCCTTTTGCAGAATTTGCCGATAACGATTTAGTTGTTTTATTCAATAGTACAAGAGTGTACAGTAACAACACTAAAAAAAAATCCACGAAAGACATTTCTTGGTATTTATTATTAAAGTACAAATAGAAATATTCTCAGCCAGTGAGAAGTTTTTTCTTTGCTGTTTGTTATATTATTAATTCTCAATTAAATTATCAATTAATTCTCAATTAAATGATCAATTAATTCTCAATGAAATAATCAATTAATTCTCAGTTAAATAACAAAATAACTAAACAACTATTTACAACAGCGGTAAGTTGGTACTTCGACATTACGCCTGAACGCGCTCTAAGAACTGATCTCGGGGAGTGCTCAGTGAGCGATCGATAGAGCGGATCTTGGAGCGCTCAGTAATCGGCATGCAGCCGACGTCACGCATTATTAAGAAAAGTAAAACATATGATTACTGAACGCGGTTCTGTGCAGCTAGCCCCTAGAGCTCGCAATGCCACAACAATGATACGTTATCCTGGACATATTAGTTGTTTTTGTTGTGTGAATAAGTTACGGTTTGGTAAATAAAATATAGTTTAGTTAATTCAGCTAAAGGAAAAAATAGGGAGATATAAAATATAAATAACTCAAATCCCAAACTAAAATTATTTAAATATAAAGCAAAATGCTGTGCGCATGCGCGGGCCTCGGCTCGTAATGAAAGATGTAGGTGATAATTCATATTAGGCTGGTATACAACTTATATTCAATAATAAATGCGTTACTTATAGCCATAATGTGATGTATTTTTAATGTTTTATAAATCCATAACAAATAAACTCATACTGACCCACCTAATAATGTTTTTGATAGTGTTTAACTTTGTTACTTGAGGAAATATATATCACTAATATATTTATCAAGTATTTCATAATTTGAAATAAGCTTTAAAGTGAATAAAATTGAATAGTTTATTTTGTTTACTTCGTTTAATGACTTGGTGTTCTAGGAGTAAGGTGTCAGACTTCTGTGCGGGGGGCCCGGGGTCCAATCCTCAGTCCCAGCACAGATTTATCTGATTGACAAACCCTTCCTTCACCTCTGACAAGACATGTATTAATCACAACTTGTGAATGTGGGGAATGCCAGGCCTCCACCGTGGTTCGGATATCCAAGTTAAACTGAAGGTCCTCCAATTAATCTCACAATCATCCTACCATTACACATTAGCGTAAGTTCGTATAACCCCAAATGGGCAGTAAGACGCGGTGCTAATAATGATAATTTTGTTTAGAATGTTGGTTTAACTGTTCAATATAAAATAACATATCTAACGCAGAATTAAAGAATTTGTGTTTACATGCAATAGACTTTATTTAAATATTTTTGTTTTAACTATGAATTATATTCTTGAGTTGATAATTTAAAATATATCTATAGATTTTGAATTATTGGCGTAAAATATCGGCATGATAAAAAACCGATTATCCTTGGCCGATTGTACCAATATCTGCGATAAATCGGATCGGTTATCGGCATCGGCCCAGCCCTAATATATAACTAATATATATATATATATATATATATATATAGTGTAGGATATAAATTTACCATTGATAGAGGCATGTAGTAGCATTATATAAATTCTCCCCCCACGAAAATGTGGGTACATTTGATCTAAATTCTACCCTTTTCGTCCCTGTCCTATTAATGTAAAAAGAAGAATAGTCCGAACGGGTAATAAAATGGTCAAGGCACACTATCCCTTTTTTAAAGAGAGATTTTGTCATTAAAAAAACTAGTACTAGCCTAAGATTGTGTTTAAAATTTATATAACTAAAATTCCAATTGTGTTATTTAAAAAAAAATATATTGATCATGGTTTTAAGAAGATCTAATTTTATTCCCCAATATTTCTTCTCTCTTCATGTTTTAATCTTACCCAAACTACCGCGACACACCGGTTTAAAAACGCCAGTCTAGCGCGCCGCTCTCACGATAGACCTAACTGCCGATGATGGTGATATCGGGGTTCGAATCCCGGTAGTGTGTAATAAGGTTGTTTTCCCCTCAAATGGTTTTCCTCCCTCCAAGTAAATACGGGCATACATATTTCCTCTAAATGTAGCCTTCCTAATCCTTAACACATTCTCGTACAATCTGGACGAGTAGTAAGACAGGGTGTCGCTGTGACTTCATCTCGAGAGACTGACTATAGAGACCGAGACCGAGCTAGCTGGAGTCTGGTAGGGAAGATCAAGGTCACGCGGAGAGGAATGACCTCAGATCAGGTAGACAGCCTCCAAGGCCACCCACAGTACTGGACCTAACATTGGCTCAATTCCATCCTCGGGGATAAGAGGCTAGAATTTTAGCCGAGCAGAATTTCATGAATGCCAGAAAGCAAGTGGGTCAATAACGTTTCTGGGCGAAGCTATCCGGCAGTAGGAGAACAAAAGGGGGAGGGGGTAAGTAGATACAAATGCCAATACAATGTGTTGTGAGCCCTATCTCCACCTATTGAATTACACCATTCGATTCACGAAACCCATTCCCCGCTCTCGTACCAGGGTAACTTTCGTTTCCAGGGACCCGCTTTGGTGACCGCATGGTCTAAGGTGCTAATCTCGCAGTAGACTAGACTGCTGATGGCGGTGAGATTGAGGTTTGACTCTCGGCCGGGTGTATTGGGGGTGGTTTTTCCAAAATGGTTTTACACTTTCCCTCCACGTAAATGTGGGTACACTTCCTATTAATATACTCTTCCTAATTCCTAAAACCATCAGCGTAGTTAGCACATAAGCGTGTAACCCGAACGGGTAGTAAGACGCGATGTTAAAAAGGAAAACAAAAGTTTCCTACAAAGCTACGTAGAGGTCCATAGAAAATAGGTTTGTGTTCACTCCTATAACAAACAAACTCCTGTTATTATTATTATTAAAAGTTTTATCAATATCTAACCAAACACGAAATTTGTGAGCAGAGCTTAAGTGGTTAGATTGGTAGGCTACAGGTATACAGAACTTTGGTTCGAACCCGGGCGTGGGCGCTTAGAATAAGTGCCTGTTAAGGTTGGGGGTGAGGTTGTGTGTGTGTCAGAGGGGGAGGGGGGGGGGGGTTAGAGGAAGAGGAGCGAGAGTTAAGATCAGTATTGACATATAGATTATATTAATATGTCAAATATTTGGCCAAGTTAAATAAACTATTTCTTCAGAAGATCTGTTTAATTTAATTATCTACACACATAAATGTCAACACTAATAATTCTTGAATAGTTGTCATAAGCAAGGCCCTTATTGTGATCACATAAACACTGTTAAAATATATTTACATTAAAAGTGTTAAAAAATTATTTCAAATTAACAAAAATCGATCCAATTTATTCAACGAAAACTCTAAAATAATGCGCACTAATAGTTAAAATAAGCCCTTTACCAAATTAAATTAGGTTTGTCTGCAATAATTTTTTACAAAATTCAGTTCTAATGTCCACGTAAAAGTGCTCATAAATTTAACAAGAGGTTTTTCGGTTAGTGAGCTTAGCATTAACATTTCCGAGAAACAGTGGCAGGCTCTTGACCACAAACAGGGTATATATAGCTCCTCAGCCTTGCGGAATATTGGCTGCGCTCCTTGAGCCAGGTTGAGTTCATCAACACTGGAGTTCGCTAGTGTCAATGCTTCCAAATGTGCAGTTATTTAACGACTCACTTTTAGCATATTTATCATAAAAGAACCATTGTAATCGTAATGTCCAATCTACTTAGCCTCTTTGTGAGGTAGGATTATGTGAAGAAGGGATTGGGTCGCTACCTGAACCTAGCTTTGTGTAAGTCGGCTGATTGACCCGAGATGGATATTCGGATCGTCGCTTTAGAGAAACCAGGTGTAAAAATAGATTTAAAATATCCCCTTGATGGCGCCTAGTGATATCCATGTTGAAGGTCTCAAGATCTTCCAATAAGCGCAGCCATTTTAACCTGGGGGATCTGGGTCTAGTGAATACCTTGTCTGTACCCTTGACTCAACCGGTAGGCAAGAACTCTAGTTCGAATCTCGGCCGGGTAGTGAAAGTGTTTTTTTACGAAATAAGTTTTACCTTTTATCCATAAGCGAAAGTTCATGCATTTTCTCTTAGGTAAGCCCTACCTTTTACTGTAGTAGCTCAACTCTGGTATTAAAAGCCACAGTAAAAAAAATAGTTATTAGGACACAATGTTTTATCGCTTAACAATATGCATTTATGTATTACGCTCATTTTTTTTGCAAATATTTTAAAACAAATAATTCCTAAAATATTGATAATAGTTTAAAAAAAAAGCGTATAGCGTAGCGTCAGCGTTCTTAACGTTGACTCTAGAGGTACTTATAGTATGATTTTGGTAGGAAGAACAACAGTAGAATTAAGTTACTAAAGTTACTAAAACAATTTTAATATAGTTATACATCAAGTCGTGTTATATGTATCTGTCACTTTTGATAAATATTATCAATATCTATAAAATAAAACAAATAATATAGTAAATTGTTATCAATATTGACCGCAACGAAATTTATTTGTATTTTCTCTACTGTTCTTCCAACCAAAATCAGGGTATAGGTGTTAAATTCTCGGCCTTGGCAAGGATACCCTTCCTCTCTTGAAGATAATTTGTTTTATGTCTTATTTATTTTGTTTTAAAGGGAATCCGTGCTAACAAAAGTGTTTTACTTCTTAATTTCTAGTCTTTAGCAAATCGCTGTTCAGTTTTTTCCCTGCTACTAGCAAGAACAAATTCAGAAGAATATGTTTAGCCTCCGTATTTTACTATGAGAACACTTTTTCAGTCATATATTCCTTTAAAATATTTATTATTAACTACCAAAAACTTTAACACCAATATTACAATGTAATATTACAGCCAAGCCATTAGAGAAGGTATCGGTTTCAAATCCTACCCAATCAAGTTTGATTTTGTCTTGTATCGTCTGCCGCCATTTTATCGCTGTTTTCAAGATGGCGAAATACTCTCTCCCCCTCTCACAATATAGTAGTGAGAATTATTTATAATGGCACAAATTATGAGGAAAGGATATTCTTGTGGCATAAATTCAGCACTAAATATTAGTATAGGTCTAATGATTTGTGCCGTTATAAGTGCTGCCAACTATACGGACCTCCGAGGTTTGGTGGCCACATTGCACGCAAATTCACATCAGTTGATGCGCATGTGCGTGACGTTTGTCATCGTCATCTTACGTTTCGAGGTTATGATTAATAACACGGACGGTCACCCGCTTCTTTGGCCGCATGGGCTAAAACGCCACTCTCCTAGTAGATGACAGAGATACCGGAGTTCAAATCCCGTACAGTTTTCCTAAGTTACAAAAGCGGGTGCACTTCCTCTAAATTCAACCTTCCTCATCCCTAACACAATCGAGCAATTAGTTAATATGTGTATAGCTCAAACGAGCAGTGAGACGCGTTGACAAAAAAAAAAGATCCTATGCGTACATTGTGAGAACCACTTCTAGCTCTTCTGCCCTCGAAAATAGTTTTCATCGGACCCGTCTCAAGAAAGCGAAGTTCCAAGTCACCGTAAAGGCCGTATCCAGGAGTCGTCCACGTCACTGGTCACTGCTCCCGTGACTCGTGTATAGTGAGCACATTCCTCTTATGACTGGCAGACACCAACTAGTTCGATCGGTAGGGTGACATTGATTCAACAGCTTTCATGTTGTTTTCCGCAATCTCGAGAGTGAGTCACTGCATACGTCATGTTCTGATGAAATATGTTGGTTTACACTCTACATAGAGCAGGGATCTTATACTTATATAGCCAGACGTCATGCTAGGCTGAAATATGGTTGGTTTACACTCTACATAGAGTAGAGAGGTCGGGGATCGAATCTTGGCAGGATCTAATGGGGCAACTTTTCTTTCAATGTTTCACACTTTACCTCAAAGTAAATGTTGGTTCATTTCCTTTTGATAATATCTTTTCTATCCCTACTTAACTACCGTAAATATGCGGCTAGATTGGATGGGTTGAGCATATTAAAAAATTATACAACACATTAAATATACACCACACTGTATAAGATATAAAAAAGTGTCTATAATCTTTTGTGCATACTGTGGTTACGTATAAAGCTGGTTTATCAGTTAGATGCACAATTTTTTTTATTCGGGTTTTTTAAACTTTAGGTATCTACTGTGCACTATTTGGACCTACTAATTATGTCAACACACGACGTATAAGCTAACTTCAATCTAGAACAGGGACAACATCCCACCCCTGGTCGTTAATTCATCCTTATGAAAGAATAAGTCCCAAATTAACCAATGGTAATAATAATAATAATAATAATAATAAATAATACAATAATATTTTCAGACATGCCAAGAATCAAACCTGGACTCCTTAACTCAGTAGAAAGACACGCTACCGGCTGAGCTATTGTCGGACCAAAACTAATCAGAATATTAATCTGAAATCAAACGACCTCGACAAAAATATCGAAAATACAAAATGTCGTCCGTGTGAACCAGCACTGAAAAATACGGCATTTAATTCTTAAGCTTTAGTTTTCTTTTGATAATACGTGTTACATGTTATTAAAAGTGAAAGCGTAAGAACTTTAAATTAAATTAAATATTCGTCGTCTCGGTGAACTTGCCGGAGCTAGGCCCGGTCAAATGACTCAACGGATAACTTTAATGCAAGGTGTGGAGTGAGTAAAGAGACGATCAAACGTGTAGTCAAAAGGAACGTAGATAGTCGCTTGTTTACGTTAAAATAAAAATTTAAATTATGTTTGTTTAGGTGTCAACAAAACAAATTTTCCCATGTGTAAAACAATCCAACCGTTTTACTAGGAATCTGAGTACATTTCATAGCCATGGAGTTAGAAAAGTTTTTAAACGTTGATTAGTTAGGGTTGTGACTGTACTTACTTCATGAGGAAACTGCAGCATAACTCCACGGTGATTCACTTGTGACTGTACATCCTCTATGAGGAAACTGCAGCATAACTCCACGGTGATTCACTTCCGTCTATAAACTGGCACCACGATGTGCAGATATCCTGAGACTACCTCTAAGGGCAAGTGAGTGTACCTCCCTGCTAGAGACTATCTCTACAGACAAGTGACTGTACCTCCCTGCTAGAGACTACCTCTACAGACAAGTGACTGTACCTCCCTGCTAGAGACTACCTATACAGACAAGTGACTGTACCTTCCTGCTAGATACTATCTCTATAGACAAGTTACTGTACCTCCCTGCTAGATACTATCTCTATAGACAAGTGAGTGTACCTCCCTGCTAGAGACTATCTCTACAGACAAGTGACTGTACCTTCCTGATAGATATTACTTAGACAAACAAGTGACTGTACCTCCCTACTAGAGACTACCTATACAGACAAGTGACTGTACCTCCCTACTAGAGACTACCTATACAGACAAGTGACTGTACCTCCCTGGTAGAAACTACCTCTACAAATTTTTAATTTCACATCTATTATTAATATTATTCATTTAAAAAAAATTTTAATTTCGCTAGAATTGTATTAATGTTATCAGATATGTCTGAGTAACGGTGTTTTACTGTGACTGCAAAGAGTCGGGAGACGTGTTTCGACATTCCGGTGCAATATATTATCAAGAATTAGTAAAGCTGAACCTAAATAATCGACCCCCGTAGACGATCCCCTCTCATTTTAGCGCAATGCGGTGTTACCCTCATCTATCGGGTCAGTGTTCGTATTCCTGGTCTACCTCTTATTGATCCTCCAAACATTAGCTTGTTTTTCTTTGATAATTTTTACACTGACTGGAGCATTCTATATTATTTGTTGGGGTGACCTGGCGGTCTAGGGGTAAGGTGTCAGACTTCTGTGCTGGCGGCTGGGGTTCAATCCTCGGTCCCGACTTAGATTTATCTGATTACCAAACCCTTCCTTCACCTCTGACAAGACATCTTGTGAATGTGGGGAATGCCAGGCCTCCACCGTGGTTCGGATTCCACGTTAAACTGTAGGTCCTCCATTTCATCTCACAATCACCCTACCATTACACATTAGCGTAAGTGCGTATAACCCGAACGGGTAGTAAGACGCGGTGATAATAATAATAATAATAATAATATATTATTTGTTTAGTAAAGTCCTAATCACATCCCAATTCCAATAATAATACTAGTTCAAATATTTGTTCTATTATGTTAACTTACTTTACAATAAAACACCACGCAAGCGAGCTATACCGACCGAGCGGCCACCGCCGTTAGCGATGATTGTGCCAATATTTGCAGATAGAGGGTGTCATGTTGTCAGTCCACCAACCATCAATCTCAGTTTTCTAAACCGGAGCTAATACGTGTGTACTCAAGTATCTCCTCATTTGTCGACACGAGGCTGAGTTTGACTCCGTTTCAGACCCAATGTTTCACAGATATCTCTCATAACATCATGTCCAAACTAGCTGTCCCTAGTTTTAGAATGGTAGGAGGCTCATGTGGCCCCCATATCTCTCATAACATCATGTCCAAACTACCTGTCCCTAGTTTTAGAATGGTAGACATAGTGACCCCTGCTCAATGTCAATATCTGAGGAGACCTGGCAACACTTGAATCCAGAGTTAAATATCAAATCTTAAAGATAAGAGGTGTTAGGTTTTATACGTCACGCAAACATTATTTAGGCTACATGAGTACTCAAGATAAAACTAGGACATCAAATTTCCTAATTTTACTAGAGTTAAAAGTGTACACAGAATAGCTCAATTTATTCAAACAACTCCACTGGCCGCGTGCTTTAACGCGCTAATATCGTGTTGGACTAGACTGCCAAAGACGGGGAGATCAGGGTCCGATCCCAGTTGGGTGCACTGAGGGTGGTTTTTCCCTCAATGGTTTTCCACTATCTCTCCACGCAAATGAGGGTTCATTTCCTCTAAATTAAACCTTCCTAATCCCCAGTGTAATTAGTAGGCCTACATAAGCGTATAACCAGAATAGGTAGTAAGACGCGGTGTTAGAGAATATATTACAAATGAACATCTCTGATAGTTGGAAAAAGTTACTAGACCTACTTTCACGTATTCATACGTCAAGTCATGTATCGATATTATCAATACCTATTAAATAACACTAGTATTATAATAAAATAATATCAATTTTGCCCGAAAAAATGTTAATGTTTTCTAAAAGGTGCTCCAAATGTTTTTTGGTAAGAAAATCAAGGTTTAGTGACAAAATGGCGTACGTTATGAATTTAACTAGAAAAAAGGATAGATAGCGTGAAGCTTTTGATACTATATGACGTTTTGTAAGCATCTAACACACGATAAACTAGCACCAGGGGATACGTAGATAAAATGTGAGGCTCATCTAGGTAGGCGAGGGTTTGAAACCCAGTCAAGTGTATTAAGGATGGTTTTCCTCAAATAGTTTCCCACATGAAAAAGTGGGTAGATTTCTCTAAATTCTACTAGGGGTATGCGAAGATTCAAACACCTAGACTTCACCTAAAAAAATCCTGTTTCGATGATTAATAAGTTTCGCCAGTAAAAATATTGAAAGATGAAATATCCATTTATTATTATTATTATTATTATTATTATTATTATTATTATTATTATTAGCGCCGCGTCTTACTACCCGTTCGGGTTATACGTACTTACGCTAATGTGTAATGGTAGGGTGATTGTGAGATGAAATGGAGGACCTACAGTTTAACGTGGAATCCGAACCACGGTGGAGGCCTGGCATTCCCCACATTGACAATATGTCTTGTCAGAGGTGAAGGAGGGGTTTGGTAATCAGATAAATCTTTGCCGGTACCGAGGATTGAACCCCGGCCGCCAGCATAGAAGTCTGACACCTTACCCCTAGACTGCCAGGTCACCAAATATCCATTTATGTTCAACTATTGCAACTCTGAGCTGTTATGTACAGTACATTATAAAGTAATTTGATAAAACCCTAAGTAGTTGAATGGTATGTTGTGGTAATAGCTTGACTTTATCAGCTAAGATTGAGATATTACAAACAGTTGTACAGTAAAACATTTTCTAAATTATTTCAGACTAATTTATAAAATATATATATGCACAATATATTTATTCGAGCATGAAACAAGTTAAAATATATTCAAAATTCAATTATGTTTCAATAATATTTAATTTGTTAGATTCAGGTTCACATCAGATTGAAAAAAGTGTATTCCACGCACCCTTCTACCTCTCTTACCCCCCACCCAGTTAATGCAGTTAAATGTTAATAGACTGGACGGGTAGTAAGACACGATAGGGGCGGGGGGAGGGGGAATCCACATGAATCAAACATAAAGTGAACTCCGAATTACTCGTACTCTGTCTTTATTTTGACCCCGTAGGAATTCGAACCAGAATTACACAAAGGGGGTTAGTCCTTGTTAGCAATCTTGACCTTTCTAATAAAAGCGTGATTTTTGATAAAAATGTTGAAACTAGTTTGTACGTCTGCCTATTTTTATGTCCAATCTTTGTAACGAATGATGCAAGCCAACTCAGGTGTTACCGAATCACCTCATATGGCGAGGTAGGTAACTGCCATTGTAGTAGGTAGAGTAGGATCACCAGGAAAAGAAACTCTAATAGAAAGTCGAACACGTTACTTTATTATTTGTGATATTTATTAGGTATTGATACTACTATCAACCAAAAGTGACATAAATATAGCATGACTTGACGTATGAACACGCGAACATATTTCTAGTATAATATTTTCAAACTGTAAGCTAAGGCCTATAACAATTGGATAATAGTTCCGATTGCAGAATAGTCTATTCGTCGAATAAAATATAATAAAAATTGGTTTCACATTGTTTTGCCTACATTAATATTGTTTCAAAGAAATCATTTTTGAATTAACCAGTTTGCATCAATTGTTTTGAGCTTTCACATTTTGGAAAACACAGAATGAATGTAAGTTATTGCTCTGCGAGGAAACAACACGACATTGATTTTTACTCTTGGAGCAGCTTCCTGTGCAGTGGCGCCCCCGCGGCGTGGCAAAGCAACACAGCTTAGAAGTCAGCAACTTAGAATCTCAGAAAACGATAAGCTGGTCTAGTCTGTAGTTTGGCAGAGAAATGATTCGCGTCTTCGGCAGGTCATCTTGAAATGTTTAACGTGGTCTAAATGTAAATTTCATTTAGTCTGGTTTGTCGATTATGAAGGAGATGATGGCATGTCAAAGTAATTAAAAGGAATGGTGTTGTACTGTCGTGAGTTTATCCCTGTCAAGATTAGAGCGACCTCTGATCACTCACGTGATAATAAACTTATCAGACACTTCCAGATACACGGGAACTTTAAAATGGGGGGAGGGGAGGGGTGTGATTGTCCTCTAATCACAATCAATAGAAAAAAAAAATACTAGACATTACTAACAATTTTTATTGAAATTAGGACTTCAGACTTCTGTGCTGGGGTCCGGGGTTCAATCCTGGGGTTCGGCACGTATTTATCTGATAACCAAACTCTTCCTTCACCTCTGACAAGACATGTATTAATCACAACTTGTGAATGTGGGGAATGCCAGGCCTCCACCGTGGTTCGGACGTGGTTCGGATTACACGTTAAACTGTAGGTCCTCCATTTCATCTCATAATCACCCTACCATTACACATTAGCGTAAGTGCGTATAGCCCGAACGGTTAATAAGACGCGGTGCTAACAATAATAATAATTTATTGAAATTAAAATTTTACAGTCAATTTGAAAATAGATCCATGTCATTTTAACAAAATGAACGTACATAAACAACACAATAAAATTGTCACACACGTCAATTTTAATATAAACTTCATACACCTTACAAAATCAAATTTGATTAAATTAAGAAATTAAATTGTACAAAAATAATTACAGGGTTGCCACTGTTATTTTTAACACAAAATTACCTGTGTTTCCAGGTTTTACAGAAGGCATTTCCACTTTACAGACAGAGCTAGCACAAAATAGTGAAATTAAATTATTTATAAAAATTATTATTGTGAAGT
This sequence comes from Timema douglasi, assembly GCA_901482245.1. NCBI lineage: Eukaryota > Metazoa > Arthropoda > Insecta > Phasmatodea > Timematidae > Timema > Timema douglasi. The sequence continues at coordinate 51,242 of CABEEJ010002056.1, forward strand.
ACTGCCATTGGTCTTTAGAACAGGATGATTTAATCTTGATTACTTACTTACTCTAGGCCTTAGTAACTCAAAAGTTTATTGCCGCACTTACATATAGCTAAATATATGGCACATACTCGACTAGATAACAATTGCGGTACTTTAAAAAGTTGTCAAAAATAGTTCCGTATTCATCCGCAGTGAAAATACATCTATCTATATATCTATCTATCTAGTCACTTTGAGAAGTAGAGTCACTATAAAGTCTGTTCACGGTAGGGATTGTTTTCTGAAAGGCCTTTTTCCCTACCAGAAATCTATTATATAGTAGGATATTGGTAGGAAAAAGACCTTTCAGAAAGTAATTCCTACCGTGAATGGTATATTTTTTACGCCATTTGTAAACGCTACATAAGACCCTTTCGGAAGTGGGTGAACAGGGCCGGCCAGAGGTAAATTTGGCGCCCGGGTGGGATTGCTTTTTGACGGTCCCATTCCTATGTATCAGTGGGATGGTAGGAAAATATGAAAATAATCCCCAAACATAACAATTCCAAAACTAACGTAACCTGGGCATGATAAGAACCAAAATATTCTAAGGGAAATTCCACAAATGGTACTCATACTCCAAACAGTTCACTGCGGGATTTTACGAAAACGTTAAAGATTACAAAGAAAATTGCTAAACACGTGTTTTGCAAACCAATTTTATCTTCTTTATTTTTTTACTATATCAAGCATTTTGATATAATGAACGGTTTACGAAGTAATTGCAAAACACCGTTTTAGGGAGCTATTTTTCCAAGATGGCGGGTGTAAAAGAACTGTTTTTTAGAGTGGTTACATTGTGAGAGGAGTTATTGCTTTGGGGACTATTTTCATTTTATCATGCCCAAGTTAGGTTGTATTAGGTTATTTCTCTGTATGGAGCCCCAGGTGGCCGCCCCTGTGGATGAATATCAAAATGTTTTCACTATATTTTCAGCTTTAAAAAAATCCAAATTTACAGCAAACCGAATATACCCAAAACATAAGAAAATGAACAAAAATCAAACACCCAACATAAATGTTGTATATAGTGCTTACACCAGAATTGTTTGAAATGCAAAATAAATCATAACTATCGAATACGATAAGATTAAGAAAAGGGTGACTCATCTGGTTAGTACAAAGCTCATATTGAACTAGACACACACACCAGATAACACAATATAGTGATAAAGGTTTTTCGCTGAGCACCGATTGAAGTGATACAATTTAATTAGCTGATAATTACCCCGTGATCGAGCACTAATTAAAACGGTACGGTATTTTAATGATATAATTTGTATTTATAGCCCCGTGATCGAATGCCAATTATTATGATACGGTTTGTACTGTGATATTTTAATTAAATAAATAACACCTTTAATGTTGCACACGATTTATTAAAGTGATTTTATCTTCAGTATGAAGATATTAAGTAAAATGATACAATTTTCGTTGAACTACAGATTATTTCTCTGTGACATTTTCTGTGTACTCTGTGGATTTCAGATAGTGGCACTATTTTATTACAACGTTCTGTAGATTTGTCACCGGCACTGTTAATAATTTGTTTTGTTAATCTTATGCTACCGGCACTGCGTGTATTCATACGCACAAGTGGCTTATATATGACCTACCCCTTGTCCCTTGGAACTCACGAGACCAGTGTCAAAACCTACTAATCGAAAGCGTCCTGGCGACAGGTGTTGTAAAGGTTAGCTTCCTATTGGTTAGAGGGTGCTAGCGTCACTTGATTTTTTGGTAAATACTACGGAGTTGTTTAAAAAAAAAGTTTTAATGGTNCACTTGATTTTTTGGTAAATACTACGGAGTTGTTTAAAAAAAAAAGTTTTAATGGTGCAATACTTTGACATTATTTCTGAAGAGCGCGTGATTCTCCATGGATGAAGTATTGAAAGGATATTTTACATACCATATTTTAAAGAAAAATGCACTTCATCCATAACTTTTTAAATAATTATATGAGAAGGGTCCAAATCAGTATCGTTACAACATACACGGGTAGGCCTATTATACACTTTATTATTTTTGTTTGATTTACAGCGCGTCTTGGGGGGTGGAGGGGGGAATGAAAATTTTCCGGGAAATTTTTCCGCTGTGGCGGCTTGCGGTGGATTGTGGAGGGGGTGCCTGGAGCCTATTATACTTCAAAATATAGTGTGTTAAGAGACGAGTGGGTTATAGAAGGTGGAGGGGTAGTTATGAAGCACGGAGGAGAGGGGGGGACAAATATTGGGCCAACCTTAAAATTATTTTAGTTAACTTATTGATAATAAGAAATTTAAGTATGATTTAAGAACATAACAGATCTACAAAGGCTCACATTCATTTGTTTCTTTACTAGTTTTTTTTAGCATCGCGTCTTACTACCCGTTCGGGTTATACGCCTACGTACTAATTACGCTAATGTATTAAGAATAAGGAAGGTTAAATTTACAGAAATTTCACCCGTATTTGTGTGGAGTGAGTAAAAACCATTTAGGAAAAACCTCCTTCAGTTCACCTGAATCGAACCCCGATCTCCCTGTCATCGGTGGTCTAGTCTATTACGAGAGTAGCGTGTTGGATCTTGCAGCCACCGAAGTCGGTGTTTCTTACTACAACAACAACAATAACAATAACTACTACTACTACTACTATCACTACCGTTAATTATTATTATTATTATTACTGTTATTACTATCCATTTAATCAGATGAAATTAATCAACAGGAAATGATAAAATTTTCCGGAAAAAATATAGGGAAAATTTTCCGTCTCACATCTCTACTTAGGGGTCGTCCATAAACCACGTAACGCTTTGGGGGGGAAGGAAGAAGCTCTAATGTCTCAATGCTGTTACATGGGGGGAGGGTGGGTGGGGTACATCACACAGATCTTACACTCAAATTATAATGTTCAAAAATAATATTTTTGTTTATCGATTTTTCGAGTGCGCTTAGGTGACATTGTCTCCCCGGGAATATGAACCCCAAGCACATTCGAAAACCCATATTTTCATGCAGATGACAGTGCCATGTATATACTCAAAGTATTTGTTTAGATTTGTCCATCTACTGACCCCTCGCGTGCTTTTAGTCAGCTGTCAGTCGAGGTGGCCTTAATTTATAAGTACAGTTGAGTTTGAGTATAATTTAGATTCCTACTGCACATTCTTTTACATAGGCCGTGAATAATCGCTTGTGTTTGTACAAAAACAAAAATAATTTCTTCAAAAAGAGGAGACTTGTGTATTGCTTGTGTATAAAAAGCGATATCCAGAAAAAATGGTGGAAGAGTCTCAAAAAGATGTAGTGAAATGGAAAGAAGCAAACGTACATAATTTATCTCAAAGCAAGTTTGAGGATTCCATCAATAGTGTTATTTCTTCATACCGGCAACATGTTAGGAAAAGTAAAGCTTCAAATATCCTTAATTATTTTCAAAAGGTAGGTGTATTTAACCTGTACCTTTTCTCTTATGATAAATCTAGTGTGTATGTATATAGATGCAACTATTATACATACGCTATGGTGGCTGCATTGTCTAAACTGTCATTCTCTCAGTAGACTAGACGGCCGATGTTGGAGAGATGGGGTTCGAATAGCAGTCAGGTCTACTGAGGGTTGCTTTTCCTAAATGGTTTCCCACTCTCTCTCAATGCAAATGCTGGTAAACTTTCTTTAAAATTCTAACTTTTAAGTATACATTTTGTAGGGTGGTATAATCAGATTGTAGTTATTCTAAATAGTTTTTATTATATTTATTTAATGGATTAGAAATGAGGAAGATGGAGAAAGAATAAAACCATTTAGGAAAAGCCACTCTGAATACACCCGACAGGTATTCGAACCCCGATCCCTGCTTCATTGGCCATCTAGTTTTTTTCGAGAGTGAAGCCAGGATACAGGATTGATGTTAGAACGAAACGTGAGTCTAGGTATTGATAAGTTAATTAAAGTAAAATTGTAGACTAATAAACAATATAATTTAGAAAAGTTGTATGCCTAGAATTGTTTAAATAGCTCTCTATATGATGACTCAGATCGCAAACCTGACATCCATAACATAAATATAACAGAGGTTCTTATCTCAAGAACCTGAGGAATTTGAACTTAACGTCTTTATGTCTGTACTTGTCTGTCTTATCTGTTTGTATGTGTAGCTATCCATAAATAATAATACTCTCTGAAATCATTTATGTTCAGGATTTAAAATGGATTTTAAGAAGTATTAATTCCGAATCCCTCCTTTAGTATCACAAAACTTCCCTATGAAATAATGGCATTCGTTCTTGGTGAGAAAAGTTACGTAACAAGAGGGGTAAGGGGAAGCTAGGCTAAATGTCTACATGGTGCTACATGGGGGGAGGGGGGGGCTAAAAAAAGATAAGAAAAAAGCGTTACGTGGTTTATGGACGACTTCTTACTAGCCGTTAGGTTTATACGCCTATTTACTAATTACACTAATGGCTTAGGGATTGGGAAGGCTTAATTTAGAGTGGAGTGCGAGTGGAAAACCATTTAGTGCACCTGACCTGGGAAACAAATCCAAATTTTAAAGTTATTTTTTTATGTATTTTCCCATCAAAAGAAAAAAAAATGCTATTCACGATTTGCTTAAACATTCCCCCCCCCCCC
>CABEEJ010002056.1:56058-85180 GCA_901482245.1 Timema douglasi
CCCCATTACTGTTCACTTGAACATATATTTTTTCTTTTATTAATATGAAATGGGCTACGTAGGCTTCTAGTGTCACATTCGTATGAAGGGGGAGAGTAGGGGGTTCACGATATGGAAAGGGTAGTGAACCCCTGTTCTAAGACTACCACCATTCCCAGATTACACTATACAATACCCGATTCGGTGGCTGCACAGTCCAAGACGCTACTCTCGCAGTAGACTAGACTGCCGATGACGAGGAAATCGAGGTTCGAATATCGGCCGGGTGTACTAAGGTTGGTCCCAAAATGGTTTTACATTATCCCTCCATGCAAATGAGGTTGCACTGCCTCTAAAATAACCTTCCCAATCCCTAAAAACCATTAACGTAATTAGTACATAAGCATATAACCTGAACGGGTAGTAAGACCCGGTGCTAAATAAAACCACACTATCGGCTCTAAGTAGAGGAAATGAACAGTGATGGAAGTGACTATCCAACGCGGCTCGGACGAGAAGTCCCGATGGTGAGTCCTCTTGTGAACGATGCAACATATGGCGGCCACCCTCACATACGTGTCATATAAGTGAGATGTGTCACAGCTGTTGAGGTGTTACGCATGGCAACTAGAATGTTCCATGCCCACTTTTACTTTGAGCTTACTTTAAGAGAAAATGATTCAGTCGTAGAGTATAGTATGCTCGCAAATATTCTCAAAGAGATTTTGCATGATCGTTTATATTTCTCTATTCCCTATCTTCTTTGCGCTATTTTTTAAAGAGTACAAAATTTGTCTTTATGTTGTTTTTTCAACGTTCATTTTCTCCGACCTCGGTCTGCGAGAAATTGCAACGCAGACGTTTATCTCTAACGCTACAAATAAATAGACGATGCATTATTTAAAAATATGGCTCACGCCAAAATAAAGTCTGAAAATTCCAACAGGGCCTAATTCCTAAACAACCCTATAGTGTGAGTTTTATTGTCTCATTTTTCAACAACATTTTAAGCATTTCTGTGTGGCTATGAGACTAGTCTTGATGAAAAAGAGCTCTAAATTTAGCCCTCCTTTAACAAATAAGAGTAATTTTTTGATGGGCTCACAAAAGACAATTTTAAGATATTTGAGAACTAGCGGCGAGTTTTTCTCTCTACCTTGAGGTAAGAAGTTTCACAGTTTTGTTCTCCTATTTTTTATTGACATGATAAACGGTGGTTGTAGTTGAAGGACGAAAGCGAGTATACGCTTAGAGAGAATAAAGAAGTAGTTCCAGAAAACGACACAGACCATTGTATTTTAAACCATGTGGCCTGACAGCAAGTGATACTCTCTCGCTGATCGGGGCGGCACGGTATCGAACATAATACGGCCCGGATGAGTGTGTAGGCTGCGTTCAAGACTTGCCGTATCGAACATAATACGGCCCGGATGAGTGTGTAGGCTGCGTTCAAGGTCTGCCGTATCGAACATAATACGGCCCGGATGAGTGTGTGGGTTGCGTTCAAGACCTGTCGTATCGAACATAATACGGCCCGGATGAGTGTGTGGGCTGCGTTCAAGACTTGCCGTATCAAACATAATACGGCCCGGATGAGTATGTGGGCTGCATTCAAGACTTGCCGTATCGAACATAATACGGCCCGGACGAGTGTGTGGGCTGTGTTCAAGACCTGCCGTATCGAACATAATACGGAACCGGACGAGTGTGTGGGCTGCGTTCAAGACTTGCCGTATCGAACATAATACGGCCTGAATGACTGTGTGGGCTGCATTCAAGACCTGCCGTATCGAACATAATACGGCCCGGACAAGTGTGTGGGCTGTGTTCAAGACTTGCCGTATCGAACATAATACGGCCCGGACGAGTGTGTGGGCTGCATTCAAGACTTGCCGTACCGAACATAATACGGCCCGGACGAGTGTGTGGGCTGCATTCAAGACTTGCCGTATCGAACATAATACGGCCCGGACGAGTGTGTGGGCTGTGTTCAAGACCTGCCGTATCGAACATAATACGGCCCGGACGAGTGTGTGAGCTGCGTTCAAGACCTGCCGTATCGAACATAATACGGCCCGGACGAGTGTGTGGGCTGCGTTCAAGAACCGCCGTATCGAACATAATACGGCCCGGACGAGTGTGTGGGCTATGTTCAAGATCTGCCGTATCGAGAATAGTATTCTGATTCAAGCCGATCATTCGAATGCAAGCATTTCGAGGCACATAAGACATAACTAGGGCTGGAGACAGAAAGAGGGTGGGGGCAGGGGGCCGGGTTCACGAGAACACGTGGGTGGAGAAATGTTCTTTCAACTCTGTTGCTGACTGACCAACCATCCGTGAAGCGGAAAATTTTACTCCCTCCTCTACACCTATTAAACTACCGACAACTATTTAAAACAGTTTTACGCTTTCATTTGTACTTGCACGCTTGAGAAATACATCCAGAATGTCTCATCAGTTCTTGTGATTGTTGACGCAATTAAAACTGATTTTACTAAAGAATAAATATGTTTATTCATTTTCAAAATGTTCTAATACGTTGACCTAGTCGAAAAAAATTTGCTTTGCCATCAATAATATTATTCTTTTTAATTTTAAGATTGATAATAGAAATTAGTTTTTTTTAAATATTGTAATCGTGAACATTTTCGGCTTCAAAAATGATATATGTCCCCCCACAACCCCCCATAAAAGTGTGTACTACAATTCTGCTTGTATTTTAATTTTTCTACCTACAGCCGAAACGGTTTTATGGATTTCGTTGAAACTTAATACAGTATTTAGATGGTACATGACCATACCTTGGGGAGAAATCGTGATTTAAATTTTAACTATAAAATTAAGTCTAGGTTACTGAATACAATTTTCTTATAACGTAACTTCTTTTCTATATTATTTGAATTGAAGAATTACATCCGGACACGGGAATCGAAGCCGGAACCCTTAACTTAGTGCGCCAATGCTCTTAGCAATGAGCTATTCAAGGATTGTCCCGTGTTCAGGAACATTCTTCACTCATATTTTAAGGCAGGATCTGTGAGGGACGTGCGGAAATGTGAGCGAGCTATCAGATAACACAGCTACCTTCGACCCGGGAGGGCTTTATCTTGTCAATAGTACAATGACAAAGTTTAAAGGCATCACCACATACTTGTCGGTTGTATTTGAGCCTGTTTGAAACTGATATGTAACCAATTACAATCATTTTAGTCAATTTTTTATAAAGTTAAAATTGTATTTTGTTTCGTGTCACTTTCAATATGGGGCCAATGTTTGACTGAGAGTGTTTGTCACACGGATAGTGTGGTCTACTTCACTCTAGCACGACAGAGAGAGAGAGGTTTCATTCAGACTTGTCGTAAGGGAGGATTGATTCTTAGACCTTTCCCCTAAGGAGCTACTCATCTGTGACTGACTAGCTAGCGATTTATATCACCAAATGGTCAGTAATTGGTCTGTAACTGGTTGTTACTTAAGTTTCACCGTGCCAGAATTTCAATCAGTTTCGTGCTAACTGGTTGCAAGCACCTTCTTCGGGCTTCTGGAATATTAAATATGTATTAATATAATGTCTGGTGACCCCAGTGCCGGGAGAATTTGGTTCTCTATTGTTATTATAGATATAAGAGACGTAGCCAATGAAGATAGTCAATTATTCGTCGCGGCAAAGGGACCACAACAAACTGATGCAAAATGTACCAAAATATCGAAAGAAGGCTACCTTGAACAGTACATTAAATGTTCAGTAGTTGTTCATTCCTGATGGTTGAGTTGTAACCGAGGTATTCCGGCGACAGGGATGTTGAGTTTCACGGACCTGTCGTGAACTGGTTAGCAAACAGTAGCCCAGTGAGCGGACCGCTATTGAAATACATTGGTAATTTAGGTTTTACTCGCGTCACTTTTGACTCTTATTTGATTATCTCCACGGGCGAGAGGTCATCTTCGTTATCTTTTTCCCTTGGCTTAAATGATATAGATCGTCAAAACAGTCCAATTTTCATAGGTTGTGCCGTTTAGAATAAACAAACTTTTTTGTGTGACTAAAATTGATCAAAAATGGTACTATTTTAGTAATGTTATTTTACGTGTATTGATAAGAATAATTATTTATTAAAAATTACAGCTACAGATTACATGACTATGTATGAACACGTATACGTATTTCTATTCAGATTAGGCTCTTCCTATGAACACCGGACTGTAGTAACCTACAGTAGACTTTAGTCTATTATGAGTCAGATGAAATATGTGAGAGGGGACCGCCTGCAATGGGACTTTGTGCCAATAGATAGCAAGAGTGTGCACATGTACGGTACATTATGTTACAACAAATACAGTTCATTTTTCATAGGAAGGACCATTACCTGACACCTACAAAAAGTACTAGAGCTACTTTCACGTTTTATACGTCAAGTCACGTGATCTGCAGCTGCCACTTTTGATATATGTTATCTATATGTGTAGTCGAGCTCGGNACCTCGGTGGTCTTGGGGTAAGGTGCTCGCCCTAGGGCCCAGTGTTCGTGGGTTCAAACCCAGCCGGTGTCGACGGATCTTTCTTGAGGCGATAAAAATCCGTAGCACAACTTTCTTCGGGGTAGAAGCAAAGCCGTCGGTCACATGTCAATTGTAAAATACTAAGGATGTGCGATAACCACTTTCTCAATTCGAGACACTATCGAGACGAGAATATGAAAAATATCGAGATGCGAGAACAAGACGAGATAACTTCCTATGAGAGCACAAAAATGTATCTAATAAAGTAAATATATAGTTTATAGACTTCCTTTTAGCATTTGGGCTGGCGCTTGCTTTGGATTATTAAGTATAGTTCATTCAAACACATAAGATATAACTCATTATTCATACATATTTTAAATCCAATTAATAAAATGGTATTAGTTGGAATTTATTACACCAATTATAATTTAATTTTGTATGCGAATACTTTATCACCTCGTCCTGTTCCTCTAGATTAAATCCTATAGGTTAGTTACTAATGCTGGTACTAAAACGAACTAGTATTATGAAAATTGAATTTAGAGTTAAAGTTAAGGGGACGCGATAAAAGTTTAATTGTTTTGCATATTTTGCATCAACGATTTTTTGGTCAAAATAAAAAAATATTGTTCATTACAAAAATATAGGCCTAGTTTAATTTTCTTCACGTGGTAATATCCGCAGCTATGTAGAATATCTGTTATTTACAAAGCAGCATTAAATGATGAACTTTTTAAATGAGGAGAAAAAGTTGTCATTAAATTCAAGGACACCCTCGTCAGATATTTAAGAAATATTGATATCATCATGTGAAGATAATTAAACTATATGTTTCTACTGGAGAAATATCTGATTTATTTAGAACAAAGCTTTTTTCCCATAAAAAACTGAAAGCCCACTTATCTTTTCTCGCGACCCCTACTCCCACCTTAAGGAATAAATATGAAACGTATGGACAGCAACAAACGCAGAAGTAGATTGTAGAAATGACGGGTGATCACAGGACCTTTGCTAAGTTTTTAAGTCGATTGGGGATTAAAAAGGTTAAAAACAACTGCGATTCTAACAAGTTTAAACCCACTGTGGTGGCCACATGGTCTAAGGAGCTACTCTCGCAGTATACTAGACTGACGATGACGGGGAGATCGAGGCTCGAATCTCGTTCGTGTGTATTGAGGGTGGTTTTTTTCCAAAAATGGTTTTCCACTCTCTCGCTCTCCACGCAAATACGAATACACTTCTTAATAATATAACCTTCATAATCCCTTAAGCCGTCAGCGTAATTAGTATATAAATGTATAACCCGAAATGGTAGTAAGACACAGTGATAAAAAAAAAGTTTAAAAATTCTCTAATACATTCGATCAGAATGTTAATGATCACTAGTCATATTGTGATGGCGAATATCATCCTACCCTTGGTCACCCCTGCCCTGTCGTATAAAGCAGAGGGATCTATAACTTAAAGGAACACAAGTTAAACAACTTTTACATTTTTATTATTACTTCAATGCTCACTACAATTATTTTTAACAGTTTAATGGAAGTCCGAAAAAGCCGGAAATCTATAATGTACAGTACCTTTTACGGAACAAAATATCGGTCGGGTGTGTGCGTAATAGACCAGGGATGGGGAACTAGCGGCCTTTTGAGAGGATTGGTGTGGCCTTTTTTATATATGTTGTCAGTTGTGTATCTTCATCGTTTTATAAATTATTTATTCTCAACCAGTGTAGTTTTTAATTAGTTAAAATAAAAATACTCGTTAAATTTTAAAACAAAATGTTCAAATATTAATTTTTCTCATCAATCTATCTTTCTCTATTTTCGGTTGGCGCACTGTCATAGTTTGGACCTTTTTTTTTTTTTGCTGCTCGTGAAGAGTGCGGGGTCTTATGAGGAATCCGTGAAGTGGTTGCACCCTTCCAACGTCAAAACTTTCCCCACCCCTGGCTTAGACAGTTTATCAACATTTACGGTCCAAAGTACCATGGACACGACAATTATTTTAATGGTTGTATAAATAAAATGTACAGGTTCATTTGTAGTTTTACAAGAAAGCTTTTAATTTTGTTTACGATGACCATACTTGAAGCAAAAACAAAACAAAAAAGCTCGTGTTGTATGATAGTCGTTTCATCCATTCTGTCCGCAAATGAGTTTGGTACGTTTATTTTTATTATCTTGAAAATAACACACATAGAACAACCTTTCTTGTAATAAATATTTTCTATCACAAAGTTGTGATGTTATATTGCCTGCAAACCCGCATTGGTGGTCAAATAGTCTAAGGCAGGGTTCGCAAACTCACGGCCCGCGAGACATATCTGCCCGGCCCACTTGTCTGCAATATTTTTATCCAGCCCACAGTCACATAAACACATAAAGTTATAGTTTAGATTGCTTCAGTGTGTACATTAATTAGAATAGCAAAAAATGCTTATAATAATTCCAAATTCTGCTTTATTTTAACTTTAAATAGGAACTTGATTGTGGGAATTTTTATTTACATAATTTAATATTTAATGCTTAGAGTATTTCGCAAACTTACATCTGGGAAAATATCAGTTTTTAAATATTTTAAATATCCATTAATTATTTTTTATTTTTAAATACATAGTTTCAAATAGCTAGTATGTAGGTGGGGCGGTGCAACCAAGAGGGTGGGGGCAGGGGAGCAATGAACTTTTGAAAAAAAAATTCTGCCTTTGGAAAGATTTTGTCCCACCCTATCCCCGAATTAGTTTGCCCACCATCCCCCCATACACATTTCAAATCCTCTGATAGTATCGATTATGAAGCTGAAAGATGGCTTTAAATCAAACTACAAATGACTTCTAGATGCATTCAATTTTCAAAAATTTGTCGGAGAAGACCACTTCAAATATCTTCTAGAGGCATGTAATTTTGAAGAATCTCTACACAAGGACTACTCCAAAAAGTTACTGACAGCATCCAAATTTCAAAAAATTGCGGGAGAAGCTTTTAGGGGCACCAAATGTTCAAACATTTATCGGGGGGTGGAGGGTGGAAGGCAGCACAGCACAATAAATCCATTTCCTTTACGAGTTTTTTTTAACACCACGTTCGGGCTATAAGTATATGTACTAATTACGCTAATGTGTTAGGGGTGGAGAAGGTTGTATATAAATATAGTGTACCTACATTTGAATGTAAGGAGAGTGAAAACAATTTAGTAAAAAACCCCTTCCTTTACACCCGACCGGTATTCGAACCCTGACCTGCCCATTAATGGCAGTCTAGTCTATTGCGAGAGTGACGCCTTCGAGTTAGATCATTCGACCACGGGAGCGGGTTCTGATCTGCTGCACGTCATTTTGTCTCTAGAGCAATGGTCCCTAAATTGTGGGTTGCAAAATTGTTATCATATATGAACATTATGTAACTATTTGAAAACATAAAATCATAAAAATGGGGAAGTGAAAACATAAAAAGGGGGGACGATAAGGTGCATAGTAAACGGAAACAGGAAACGGATTTCATGTTTGTGCCTGTGACATGGACGTCAATGACGTCACCAACATAAACCGGGAACAAGCCAAATCCTTGCATATGTCTCATTACGAGAAATGTATTTCTTTGTGTGTTATATTATATTTATTAACGAATTTAAAAAAAAAGTCGTAATAACCCTCTCCTGAAATTCATTAAAGCTAGGTGGTTCACGAAAGTTTGTTTTAAATATTGGGTCTCGTGATTCTGAAGGGTTTGGAGCCCCATGATCTATATTTGGGGTTATTTTACAACACTCCACCCCACCCCTCAGTGGATAGTTCCTATAGATTTTTGTTATTTCTCTATCAATCTTATATTCCTCGAATGACAAACATTGGCTACTCTTTATGATGTTTTTGTTTGAGTAAATACTTGCTTGTTTTAAAGTTTACAAAGGGAAATAATACATTTTTTAGAAATAAAATATTGGATGGTTATTTTAAACAATTTGGGGTAAGGGCATGCTTTACGAATAAAGTATCTGGTGACACTAGTCTTACCCTCCTCGGTGACCACATGGTCTAAAGTCTAATCTAAGGCGTCACTCCTGTAATAGAATAGACTAGACTGCCGATGACGGGGAAATAAAGAGTCTTCTCTATCCAGTCGGGTGTATTGAGGGTGCTTTTCCCTAAACTATTTTCCACTCTCCTTCTATACAAATGCGGACATACTTCCTCTAAATCCTACCTTACTCATCCCAAGAAAATTTGCTTAATTAATACATATGCGTATGGCCCTAACTGGTAGTAATACGTGGTGCTAAAAACAAAAACAACAACAACACACTAGTCTTGCTGCTAGATTGCTCATGCATATCTATGGGGAAGCATAAGGTCACGTGAGCGTGGGGGTGGGAAGAAATAGAAATGATAAATAAAATAACAAATCAATAACAGATGATAAACATAGTTAAAATGAAATAAATGTCCATAATCCTTAAGGATGCAAAGAGTAGTATTATATTATATTTGGAAGAAAGTACAAGAAAGATGAATAGAAACATATCAAAGGGAACGAACACAATATGGCTTTTACAATTAAAATAAGATCACAGTTCACACTTTACATTGATGCCACTGGACAAAGAGGTAATGGTTGCCTGTTAAAAAAAATCTATCACTACCACTCAATCCCCCGATCTAGGTTTCATTCTATCGGAACTAATCAGGGAAGAGCATGAAATGCGCAACGCAGAACTGTTAATAAAGGAATTTTGACAACAATGTTTTCGTAAGAAGTGTCGTCGATTTGTACAGTAAAAATGATTCAACTATTTACCTATATAATAGGCCAACTCTTTATTTTTTATTTATTTTTGCTTCTTTATACTTTGAGAAATGAAATACTAGCACCAACATTATGTGTTTACTATGGTGTGCTTGATTCCTTTCAGAGCAGACGGAGTGTATAGTGTGATTTTGCTGGGAAGAACCGTAAAAGTTAGTTACTTAAGTTACTAAATCAATTTCAGTATATTCATACATCATGTTATGTTATCTGCAGCTGTCAATTTTGATGACTATTATCAATACCTATAAAACTACACAACTAATATAATTAAATGTTATCAAAGTTGGCTGCAAATAAATATGTTTGAATCTTCTGTACTGTTCTTCCAACCAAAATCAGGGTATACACATATTAGAAATAGTATAGTTATCATTATTTCTCTCTATCCCTCTAACAAACGCCAGTAAAGGTCCATGTGTTTGCAATTTTAATATCAAACTTTTTTATGACCAAAATAAATAAAATATTTCTCCAGTAGAAACGTAAAGTTGAATTTTCTTCACACGGTGATATCAGTAGTTGGCGAATATCAGTCCCAAGGGTGCCCTGACATTTAATGACAACTTTTTCTCTTCATTTAAAAAGTTATGTCATCTAATGCCGCTATGCTCATGACAAATATTTAACCACTGTTGATATCACCATGTGAAGAAAATGAAAATAAACGTTGCTACTGGAGAAATATTTTAATTATTTAGTAAAAAAATATATATTTTTTTCTATAAAAACTGCAAAAACACCGGCCTTTTATCGCGTCCCCTATACTCTCACCTTAAACCCACGTCGGCAGTTGCATGATCCAAAGCATCGTCTCCCTCGCAATGTAAGCATACTAGACTGCCGTTGACGGCGAGATCTGGGCATGAATTCCGGTTAGATGTATTAAAGACTGAAGGTGATTTTTCATAAATAGTTTTGAGCGCTCCTCCCATGCAAATGTGGGCACGTTTCATCTAAATTATACCTTCCTCACTCTACAACATTAGTGTAGATACGTAGGATTCCCTCCAAGTACTGTCTCACCCCACGAATGCCTAACTTAGGCAGGTGATACAGATCAAACCAGAACTAAGACAAGTGAACCTATCGTATTTGGAAAAAACACGAGAAATTTAAAAAAAGAAATCATTATTTAGTAGTTATAAAACAATTTCATTGACCCCAATTTCGCTGATGTCAAATGCAAAATGCATTACAATACTTGGATGCGATTTCTGGTTCAAACCTAATCGTATATCTAGTCTTCCGGTTAATTGGCTGTGAGATGAACTCTTAAAAAGTCCTCTTGACCCCCTTCACACAGAGAAAATGTTCCAGATACAGCCATGCGTCCGATGCGTGGAGGTGTGTCAAGGGAGATTGAAAGACGGCAATTGTTCACGACTGAGAGACCACGTGAGCACTCTCGTCAGTCAGCATCTGTCAACCAACCCGCAAGACGACCGGAAGGATAACCACACACACGTCATCGCCAGATGAGACGAGATGTTGAGAGGAGTGAGCTAAACTCACCGCAGAACATAGAGAAACTACTTATCATAGCGGAGACAGCAAGGACAAGCTAGGTACTGCTCCATGCCTCCATCAGCGAGGGGAATAGCCGGCAATCGCTAACTTGGTAGTGCGTCTGCGCAATAGCAACGAGAGATTTCTGTCGACAAAAGCTTTGATTGACACGTTAGATTATTATTATTATTATTATTATTGGCACCGCGTCTTACTATCCGTTCGGGTTATACGCACTTACGCTAATGTGTAATGGTAGGGTGATTGCGAGATGAAATGAAGGACCTACAGTTTAACGTGGAATCCGAACCACGGTGGAGGCCTGGCATTCCCCACATTCACAAGATGTCTTGTCAGAGGTGAAGGAAGGGCTTGGCAATCAGATAAATCTGTGCCGGGACCGAGGATTGAACCCCGGCCGCCAGCACAGAAGTCTGACACCTTACCCCTAGACCACCAGGTCACCTGACACGTTAGAAGAAATATATGTTTACCCAGAGTGCTTTGCGACCATGGGCACCGGCAAGGAGGGTCAAGGGTGGTCCAATCCCCAACATTGTCGTACGAAAATCATAATAAAAGAATACATGTAATTTGTCACTTTTTTAATTTTCATATGATGTTAGGACAAAGCATTCATTAAGGTTATGGATGCCCATATACCTTTACAACATAGATACAGGGAAAAATAAACATATATTTCCGGGGCTCCCAGACCATCGCACTACCTGGTGCCCACACTTATAGAAATTCTGGCGGCGCCCAAATTTGCAGCACAATCTTAAAACACCTGATTATATTCTTTTTAAATATTCTAATGGATAAACAGATTGTTTGGATGGGTGTTTGATAATTATTGTTTTGTGGAATGAAACGAACCAACACAAAACGAGAAAGACACACACACTTTTTATTTAAAGGTGTTACATGAGAGAGAGAGAGAGAGGGCATAGAGATGCGTTGCAGACGTTTAGAAATCCCGCATTATTTAAGAAATTGTTTAATATTACGCTTGTTTTTGCTGACAAGGGGGAAGGAGGGATCAGAACAATGCTTACGTAAGAGAGAGAGAGAGAAGTGCAAGAATGGCGCGGTGAGTCAGCCACCCCAAATAGTTACGTAATAATTAAAAGTGTCGAGACGTGGATTCAAGAACCCCAATCAGATTAAAAGTAGTTTAGAATATTTTTTATGAGTATAATAATTAATGTATTCATTAATAATACATTTTTCTATCATTTCAATCAAGTGTAGGGAAATTTAAAAAAATATCTTATAAAATATAATACATTTAAATTCAGTTTAAAACAGTATTTATTGATACTTATTTCGCAGCATTAATTTACCCCTACACGCTTCGGTGGCCGCGTGGTCTAACGCGCTACTCTCCGAGTACACTAGACTGCCGACGACGGGAAGATTGAGGTTCGAATCTCGGTCGGGTGTGCTGAGGGTGGTTTTTCCAAAATAATTTTCCACCCTCCCTTCACACATATGCGGGCACACTTCCTCTGAATATAACCTTACTAATCCATAAACCATTAGCGTAATTAGTACGTTAGCGTATAACCCGAATGGGTAGTAAGACGCGGAGCTAAAAAAAAGTTACACCTCTGTGTTAATAATTACCAACAATTTATAATTTGAATGAAACATAATGAATATTCATGTGAACCAATTAAAAAAGTCTACAAATATAACGTAAGCAGGACGGGGATAGGGCGTTTGCTTATTTTTGCTTATAAAGGGGGAAGGGGATCCAATAATGGCCAAAAATGTGCTTACGTAATAATTTAACGCCCGCATATTTTTTTCAACAAAATGTAAGCGAAAACTATCAGTAAGTTTCTAACCCGTTAAAAAGTTTAAATTCTCACTTAAGAGTTTATTTTTTAACCAACGAAGCTTCAAACGAAAATGTGTACTTCTGAGCTCTAACCTTCCTCTAGAAAATAAAATAATAATTCGATAGGCTCACAACAGAAACATTTTAAGATAATGTGGGATTGTTTTATTAAAGGGCTTTCTTTAGATGAGTTATTACATAATAAAACAAACATTTTAAACGGTAAGAACTTTCACCTACATTTTGGTGATAAGAATATTTTAAAAAATATCAAACTATTTAATAAATAATGCGGAATTTCTAAATGTATGCATCACTTCTCAATTTTCTCCCATGTATCACTCTTAACGAGTTATTTCAAAGCGTCTCTCGACAGTAGACGTAGCTGTCTGCTTATATCTGGCTTTGTATGCGTGCGCGCGTATCGAGTCAGTTGGTTTTGACGCATGCGCGCTGATTAATTCGGTCGGTTTTGAAATTTGATTAGTTCTTTCACGGCGATTTAATGTAGAAGCGCGTCCAAAGCTGAGATTGCCTCTACTAGAGCAGAGCGAGCGATCCAAGCAGTTCATGCGGATTTCTCGAGAACGATTTAGACTTCGTCACGTGACCACATTTAAATTCTACTCTCGTCTTTTGGCTCAGGAGCAGATCTATAGAGGGGACACGGAACCCCCACCCCTCAACGATAATAATTAAAAATTTAAACAAACCAAATCTATGTTTCCGTTGCTGGCTACAGAGCCAGAGGTCCCGGGTTCAATACCTGGCACTTTCAAAATATATCTGTGAAGCAGTGGGTCTGGAACGGGGTCAAACTCAGCCCCATGAGGACCAATGAGGAGCTATAAAACTGAGATTAACAGCCAGAGGGCAAGTTGTGCTGACCACAGGACACCCTTTATCCGAAAATGTTGGCACTATCATAGCTCAGTCGGTATAGCTCGCTTGCTGGCTCACACCACGGAGTTTTTAGTCACTACTAGCTGTACCGTCACGTGATATCTCATTAGCCAGTTGCTTCACGTGTCAATCGTACTCAATATTTCACACATAATTTAAAAAACAAACATAAACAAACGATGGACTTGGTTGTATTTAAAAAAATATATATCAGTATTTTATTTTTCTTAATGATAAATTGAGTAGTTAATTTAATTAGTTGATAAAAATGTAAACCAACTTTAATGAATCCGAAGAGCTAATAAAAAGCGTATAGCCCGAACAGTTAGTAAGACGCGATGCTAGATAATAATAATTATAATAAATTGTACGTACAAAAATTTCAGCGTAAATAGTCACGGATAGTTAACCAGATGTAATGTATTAAATTTATTAAATGTATGGGTACTGTGCCCCCTCACAAAAATCCTGGGCCCATCCTTGTTTCGGCTAACGTTTAGATCGACAGTAACCGAGTCTTGATCCGTTAGTTCGAGATTACTGTTTTTAAATCTATAATCGATTTGTTTGGTTGCCCAATGGCTGTCATTATGCGTACTGTCAACATTATCTGTTGGTCACTAAAGCTGAGATTAAACTACACATTTTCAGACTTCCCTTGTTATAACTTAGGCTCAGCAAAGTCAACAACCTGCTCGAGCAAGGCCCGACACCCTCGCTCAGTCGGTGGCACTTCTGCCTTCCAAATAGAGAGCTTAGGGTTCGATTACCGACACGGGGCTACCTCTTTTAGAGTGATGAACTACTGTTTATTTTATTTTATTATTAGCAACGCGTCTTACTAACCGTTCGGGTTATACGCACTTACGCTAATGTGTGATGGTGGGGTGATTGTGAGATGAAATGGAGGACCTACAGTTTAACGTGGAATCCAAACCACGGTGGAGGCCTGGCATTCCCCACATTCACAAGATGTCTTGTCAGAGAACCCCGACGTGAGGAATCAGAATTAAGTTCAAATTCCGGTTATGTGCGTTGAGAGGTGTTTTCACATTATCTCCCCAGGAAAATTCTAGTTAAGGTGAGAGTACGAGGGACACGAGAAAAGGTGAGAGTTTTTACAGTTTTTATGTAAAAACTTTTTTTCTTTCAAACAAATCAAATATTAAATACAAACATATAGTTTAATTTTCTTCACATTGTGATATCAAAAACTCTTGAACATCTGTTGAGGATGTCCTGGAATTTAATAACAACTTGTTCTATTAATTTAAAAAGATTGTTATCTAATGACACTCTGCTTATGTTAGATATTTAACAACTAATAATCACCATGAGAAGAAAATTAAACTATGTTTGTACTGAAGCAATATTTGATTTATTTTGAACAAAAATGTTTTGCCACAAAAACTGCAAAAACACTTGACCTTTCCTCGCGTTGCATAAATCCTCACTTTTATGCCCTTTAAATTAACCCTCCATATTTTGTGCCTTTGTATTATTGTACTTAAGCTACGTACAGTTCAATAGAATGCGTAGCAATAACATAAATTACTGCCAATATTGTGAAGTCTATGCGTACTTAACAGACCTTTATAGGCACACAAATGCAGCGCAAACCTAGGCGACATGTCTACCACACCTCCAGGGTGTTCAACAGCCTCCGATTGCACACACAGTCAACATATTTCCGGCTCGACCTAGTTCAGTTCAGCAAACACAAGCCATTTATTCGTGAGTGCGTGTGAGGTTAAAAATAGCCAGAGTTGTGATTCGTGAATGTCTGATTTCACTTCTCGCGAGTGGCATTTGATACGATGTTATTCAACGGAGCTGTTCTGTTCGTGATAGCGTCCCAAGTGTCACTATTTGATGACAGAAGAAAGAATACCAATTATTATTATTGTTACATACCCCCACCGCGACACTTGATGGCCATATTCAACAAACAGTCGTTACAAATATTAAATGCCGAGTCAGAACCGCCCACATTTGATTGTTTGGGGTGAAGGGCGGGGGGGTGTGGGGGGGGGGCGGGAGAAGCCGGGAATCTTTCTTGAAGCAATAATTTAATAGGTGTTATTTCAATACAACGGACGTGGTGTTATAAATGTCGTAAGACTCCAATTATCTACAAAACCAGGAAGTGAAGGGGACGGGAAGGAGGATTTTCAACAATATATTTTTGTATTCCTCGACAACATCGGGGGTCGCAACATATCTTACAAAATCACGGAAAGATATAAGCACCAACAATTCACATAATGTCTTCAGGCATGTAGATCTAGCGACCCCATCTGTGGGTTTTTGCTGCCCACACACCTTTTGATGAGCCATCATGCAATGCGACCCTATTAGTTTCTACAAACGTATAGGAAGTAAAACATTTTGTAATGTGCTATTTAGGAATTTGGTACAATTTGGAGAATTCTGGCATGTGATGTTGGTAAGCTGAATCTACCTATGATTACAACAGGAATAAGTTATTAATATCCCAAAAGATTACTTAATTTGCGCACCAAATATGTGCAATGTTAAGCAGAAGATACGTCTATTATGAATTGTTTTCTCACAAAATGTGATTATGTTCTGATTTTATAAATATCCTTTTCAGATCGGGCGGAGCGCGGTTGGTACGGTCGTCCTCTAGCAGCTGCCAACTGTCAAAAGGTGCCAATACAAGACACAACCGGCTCTTTGTCACCCGCGTGACGTGTTAGAAACACCAAGTAGTGCATGTTGCGTCAAGGCCGCTCGCTGGATGGAATTGAACCACCGCGAGTAGAAGCGCGAGTGTGCGGACATGTAAAGACCGCCGTTGGCAACACTGTCTAAACAACCTCAGAGCAAGGGCCCTTTCCCCCCGACAATTACCAACTAAAACAAACACGATCACTTCTTCCCGCGCGTCTATTTCGGTAGAGAAAATATTGTTCCAATCGTGTATAGGCCGTATCTACCCACCGATGTACCCACGTGATTACTTGTGGAGGTCGGTGCGCGTAACACAGCAACATCATGCGGCCAAGAACATATAGACTTTCTTATGGATATACAAATCATAGAAAACGGATAGGCATAGAAACGCGACTTTAATGTTGGCCAGTAGAACCATATCACTAGCGCTAGCGACGTTAGTGCCACGAACTAAAAGATAACAAGCGTGGCGTTACACTTGGAACACAGCGCATTTTCTATTGCGGAATATTAACGAATCAATTCTTGTATCAAATTCAATCAAATGTAAATAAATCCGTTATTTTATAAATAAACCACGTTATAAAATGTAAAATCTAGAAAATCTAGCTAAACTCCTTCTTTAAAATAAACGACAAATTGCTAACAAAACAGTAATGGCGAGTTTTACATAGTCTACACGTCCACGCATGAACATTCCTTAGTGACGTCATGAAAGCTGCTCCTAACGAGAGTGCCCCAAACTAGTTTACGGGATCAGCTAGTCCTATAAGAGTGCCCACCCCATGATCCAAATTGTTTGATAATTTCATGAAGCATACGGGGAAGTTGATGCGATGCGTCTGTCTAATAAGATTCTAGGAAAAAAGCGCAGGTGAAAGAAGCCCACACGGGACGATGGTCACATGCAAAGATGCCCACATGAAAAATGCTCACGCGAAGAATTCTCACGGAATAAAAGCTCACACTAAAGTGTGCGTATATGGAAAAATGTCCATTGAGACAATTGCTCTCATTCATTTTTACTTTCTCATCAAAAGAGAAAGTATTGTGATCGTGAGAAAAATCTAAATAAAAATAAAAAAAATAAAAATTAAACAAGAAAAGAACAACTGCATTTTACAATTCTGTCAGTCCTCTTGTCTGTCTATTTATGGGCTCAAACTTGATATTTTATTTCTATAGGTTTATACCTCCGGATTTTTTCTTTTCATTTTGACCCTAGCCCTCAAATTAAGGGTGATGAGTGCTTCTTTTTTAAATTCCAATTATTTAGAGAATGGCTTTAACGATTATGATTGAAATTGATGTATAGACTATGTTTGACCTCCCAAATAAGTGAGATAACACCTTATATTTGGTTTTGGGGTAAAAATTAGTTGAAGGACAATATACTGATGAGTAATTTTAGAATATTCGAGATATTTTGAAAGCGGCTCTAACGATTTTGTTCCAAACTGGTATCCGTGGTACGTATGTCGCTACAAAAATAAAGCACGGTATATTTGTTTTTTGGGAAAACATTAGTTAAAAGGTGATATGTTTTCCAAAAAAGTGAAATATTTTTAAAACAGTTTCAACGATTTGCTTCCAAATTAGTATCTTGGGAGTGTTTAAAATGACAAATAACACTATAAACTCGTTTTTGAATAAAATGTCGTTTAATGGTAGTTTACCCATGACTGCTTTTTAAAAAACATGAAATATTTTAAAACTGGTTTTAACGATTTGGTTCCAAATTGGTATCTTGGGAGTGTTTAACATGACAAATAATATTATTTACATGTTTTCGGGTTAGAAAATAGTTTAAGGGTAGTTTAATGATGAATGAATTTTCAAATAATGCACTAGATGATAAAGTTTGTATGATAGCCACATACCATTTATTTTTGTGTTTGGTCCATAATCCTCGTACAGTTGACGATAAATCTTGGACAGCACTCGTGTTTTTTGCATGAAAATAAATAATAACTGCGAGAGTTCACAGCTGGTTGGATAATTGATGATACTGTAGTACTCATTTTAAATCACTCACTACAAGACACGATTCAATAATATAAGCCAGAGGTCCCCAATGATTTCTTATAAGGGTCCTTTTAAAAATTCGTCAAACTCACGTGGTCCAGGAAACTTTAAGAGTGACCGACGGTCAACCCCTACAGGCCTACACAAATCGAAAACGTGATTTTTCCCCCCCTTTAAATTATTTGAATTATTTACTAACAAAAACAAAACCATTTATTTCTGCTAAATTAAACGTAAAATTACTCAAACATTTTTATTCCGCTTTGTCAAATTACAAGTACAATACGTAAAAACGTATATTTCAAATCAAAGCATAATAACATTTTATGAAATTTTATCTATGTTTATGAGAGGGCAAAGATGGTCTAGACTCTAAAGATAAGGTGTCTAACTTCTGTGCTGAAGGGGCTATGTTCAAATCCCGGCTCCGACTAGTGCAGATTTTTCAGAATAGCAAACCCTTCCTTCACCTATGGCAAAGTGTACACTTTGTGAACGTGAGGAATACAAGGCCCCAGCGGGGTTTAGAACCCACGCTAAGCTGTAGATGTAGGTTCTCTCTGCTTGCAATCATTCATTCACATAGTCATCATATCATTGTGGATAGTGGAATTCGCTTTAATGACGTCCCTACCTGAGAAATAAATTCTTTCTCTAAGCAGAGGCCATAAATGTCTGTAAGAAACTATCCATGGGGCATCAGAAAAATAAACAAACAATTATTTATGTTTATGATTTTTACCTTGAAGAACCGCTATCTCGTAGAGGTCAGGGACTTCTGATATAGACCTAACCATACGAAGGCTAATGTAAAGGGTGATTAGCTAAAGCCGGGTCCAGGCTTGAACAGAACATGTTCGCGACATGTTCTCATAGTTGTGCTTCAGTATCAAACTACACCAGAATGTAGATCCAACTTAAATATATAAGCTAATAACCATTAAATATAACTCTATTTTGATATATTTTTGTATTTTATTTAAACCCTAAGCACTTGTTGTAAACATTGGTTATGTGTCTGTACCATGGGCAGGATTGTGATGACATAACACGTGTAAAAAAATAATCCATAAAATGACATTAAAAACTCAAAAAAATTAATTTAAATTTACAAAAATGACCCAAAAAAGTGAATGCAAGTTCTATGAATGGACAAGAATAAATCAAACGCGTACTTTACAAGAGGAAACTAAAAAGTTAGTAATGCAGAACCCCAATAAAACTTGCATTCCGTTAAAAATTAACATTGATTTTTTTTTTGTGTGTGGGCATTTTTCCGTGTTAGCATTTATCCTTGTACGCATTTTTCCTTGTGGCCGTTTTTCTGTGTGGGCATTTTTCCGTATGAGTTTTTTTCCTGTGAGTATTTATGATCGTAGGTTTTTTTTCTGTGCGCTTTTTCCCAGTCACCGATGTGAATATAGTACAAGGGGATATACATCCTTGCTGTGAGCCTGTACCCCATTGAATCAGCCACTCATGGCAGAAGCTCCATCATAACCTTGTTCTCTGGGGTACGTTGCAGCTAAGCCTGTACCCCATTGAATCAGCCACTCATGGCAGAAGCTCCATCATAACCTTGTCCTCTGAGGTACGTTGCAGCTAAGCCTGTACCCCATTGAATCAGCCACTCATGGCAGAAGCTCCATCATAACCTTGTCCTCTGAGGTACGTTGCAGCTAAGCCTGTACCCCATTGAATCAGCCACTCATGGCAGAAGCTCCATCATAACCTTGTTCTCTGGGGTACGTTGCAGCTAAGCCTGTACTCCATTGAATCAGCCACTCATGGCAGAAGCTCCATCATAACCTTGTCCTCTGGGGTACGTTGCAGCTAAGCCTGTACCACATAGAATATGACAGCCTATGTGAATCGTCAAAAATAACCATTCACCAATTGATTCTTATGCATCAATAATATGCCCACTATTAATATTTGGGAGGGATACCCCAATTTAAAACGCTCGAAGCCCGGCAGCCAGAGAGGCTTCCCCCACAACGTCCCCACTTCTCCGCTCGCACGCCCGAGCGCCCCAAGCAACAAACACACCAGTTTTCAGACGCGCTTTTTTAGGTATTAAATCGGAACCTACTTACACTTCATTATATGGAGGTTGTAGATGAACCCTTCGCGAACAAATAGCGCTTTGAAAAATCATTCTATGACCATTAATGGCCGTTTCCAAGCCGTTTTCCGGGAACCCCTGTTTATACATACTAGCGATTTCCGCAAAAAGTTATAATTATTTTTGCACGAAATTTTTAATGTCGGTAGGCACCAACAAGAGCTACAATTTAAGCCCAGAAAGTTCCTACAACAATTACAACGCCTACAATTAAATGTCAAAAAATGACGATTTTTCACGGTTTTTATTTTTTATTGAAAAAAAATTGTGAACCGATTTAAATCGACCAGGGCTCATTTTTTCGTTTTTTAAGCGCTACCAGGGGATATTTTTTATTTGTAAAAAAAATGTTCACACCTTAAAAGTGAAAATACCACTTTTCAGCACTTTTACGAATTGTCTTTTAACGTTAAAGCTACAAGCCGACTTAGTCCAAAGTATATACATTCAATTTCTACGATTTTTCTCCTAATTATCACGTTGAGAAAGTGGGTGGTTAATTTATTTTAAGAAGTGAATGTTTTCCCGCTAACTTCCTGAACTAATAGGCGACTCCCGTAACAACAGCAAATTCATAGTGAGCTCCGAACCACTCGAACCCTGCATGGTTTTGTCCTACGTCCAAAGGCAAGCCAAACCTTTTGCCTGTTATTTGCTTAACTAACCAGAAACTGCTTCCTATAATGACGTAGAACTTTAGTCAAACTACATCGAGATTATAAAAACTAAAAATGTACGCAGATGGGATGAAATGGGGTAGGGAGGGGTAGAGGGGAAGACAAATTAATTCGCGCACACAAATAATAGGAAAAAATACGTCAGTCTCATCTTGTTTAGTGTTTAGTTTGCTGACCGGGTGTACCGGGTTGGTTTTCTTTAAATGGTTTTCCAATCTTTCTTCCCTCAAATGATGGTACACTTTATTTAAATTCTACCTTCGTCATACCTACCTATTTACTGTAAATATTAGATAGCCTAGATAGGTATCAGGAGGTAAGACATGTACAAATACACGTATTTGAGACTTCTGCCTTCCTGGCATCGTACCAAAAGTATTTTATTCAGAAGTATGCCGTGACCACAGGGTACTTTTTATTGGATGATAGTTATTATTAGTTTTCCCTTCAAGTACACGGGTAATGTTCCAAACTTTGCAAATAACGCTCAAGAAAGGGCTACCCGCATCGGTGGGTCGCATGGACTAACGCGTCACTCTCATGTTTAAACTTGATTGCCGATGACTGAGACATTGAGTTTCGAATCCCGGTAAGATGTACTAGAGTGTATATATTAAATTGCTTCCCACTCTCCATCCACGCAAATGTGTATACCTTTCCTTTAAATCCCATCTTCCTCATCCCTAGTCCACTAGCGTAACTAATGTTTGCTTACAGCCCGAACGTATACAAAGATGCGGCGAAAAGCAAAAAAGGTTAAAAAGAAAAGAAAGAAGAAGTTTCCTTTGTAGGTGATTTTTATTTGTTTGTAATTTCCGCTCCCCGAAGACGGCCTTGTCTTAAATCCCCATGGTCCCGTCTTTATTTGATCATGTTCACAAAAAGCGCTCCTCTGAAAGACTTTGTCTCATTGGATTATCCTTAGGAACGTTTTGCTATTAGCGTCTGACGTTTAATCTTAACCTTCCACCATTTAGAGTTAACTTCCCGAGAAATGTTCGTGTCCGAGCTCCGAAACGCCTTATATCTCAGGTACGAGTTACAATTACACATTTTATAGAGAGGGGACGTTCGAATCCTATGGGATTTCAAGAGATTATAGATTAGTAAAAATCTCAAAATAACATCTCGAATACAATAATATGAAGACTTTGACTTGATATAACAATTTTAAGCAATTAGTAAAAGGAACTAGTATAGATTTGTGTAATTGAGAGGAGTAAAATCTTTTTTTAATAAAATACAAAATTATATTAGGTTAATTTAATTAGTTTACTAAAAAAAGTGTTTTTTGTTGTTTATGACGTAATACACATGCCAAACAAAATAGCATCTATCAGTGGCATCAAGCCTTAAACAACTTTTTATAAATTCAATTTTAAATAATCTCACTTTAATAAAAATTATTATAGCTTTCAAATTTAAAGATTCGAGGATTTGAATTTGGATTCTAGATTCGCATTCGAGAAATATAGGATTCAACCAATCTCTTTTTTTTTTTTTTAATATCCTCCAAATATTTTCACTAATAGGGTAGGAATGTGGAAGGTAGGATTTACAGGAAATGTTCTCGCATTTGCGTAAAAAAAGTCAAAAATTAAGATTTTGTGCCACTACTCCACCTTTAGGCCTACCTAACCTAAGAAAAATGACTATTAAATGTAAGATTTAAGAGATGAGTCAGCAATTACCAGGGCAGAAGATGAAGGGGGCCACAATATAGACCCCTCTCCCATATTAGTACGTTTAGCAGGGGAATGAACCTCGGCCTTTCAGTTCAAAATCAGGCAAACTACATCTTACCTAGTCATGAGATGTGTTTATTTATTCATCTTTCTTAAAAATAAAGATTATCTGTGTGATAGTTTTATAATTTTAATATAAAAATGAACGGCTTTGGAAAATATGATAATTAATAATAACATGGACTTGAGCAATGACTTGAAAGATTATAATGAGTTTCGAATCCCGGCCTGGTCCACCTTGAGTAAGCCACGTACCACGAAAACAAAACAAATAAAACACCAACTGGAAAATTGGGAAATGTTCACCAACAATAATATTTTTAATTTATAATTAACAAATACATTTGTATTCGTTAAACGAAGAAAGCTATAACTTAATTTTCTAACGAATATATGCTTAAATTTAAAAAACCTTTTAGAAAATACCAAAATATATTTTACTACATTATTTTATGTCATTTTAAAGGTATTGATAAAATATATAAATAAATGGTACGACACAATAATTGCACTAAGTTCCTCATAGCTTCCAAGAAAATGTTCAAATATAATTTTTCATCCTTAAGTAAGTTTTACTCATAAAAAACAAACATATTACATTAAAAAAGACAATAAAAACTCTCGTTTTATAAACTTTAAACCAAATTGTTCAAATACTTTTAACAAATTTTAAAAACTATTTTTTTATATAAACTACCATACAATTATTTGTAATTTGTAGAACTAAAAACGTATTCTTATTTATCATGAAAAAATATTCAAAGGTACCCATTTCGAACTCAATCTTAAAGGTAAATTTTGCAGAATTTCATATGTCCTATATATTCAAATTTAAAAAAAGTCATCAGTAAACTACCCTTACGCAAATTTAACCCCAATGAACAAGCATACAGTTTTATTTGTCACGTAAAAACTCCCCAGTTAAATAGTTCGTACAAACTTGTTAAAGCCATTTTAAACATATTTCTTATTTTTGAAAATCCCTCGTCTCTAAACTACCTTTGACGGGTTTTTACCTAAAAAACAAATATACAGTGTTATTTGGGAAGTAAACCCCTCCCCAGATAAAAAAAATCAATAAGCCACCCTTAACCATTTTGTACCCCCAAAACCAACACTTAGTGTTATCTTGTCATGTCAAACATTTAATATAAGTTACCCATTTGTATGGAATTAAATCAGATAACCATTTGGAACCAAATCGTTAAGGCAATTTTAAAAATATGTCAAGTTTTTGAAAAATTAAATAACCTGTAAGCCACCCATAGAAGAGGTTTTAATCCAAAAACAAGTATAAGGTGTTATTTGTCATGTCAAACCCCCCAAGATACCCAAATAGAACCAAATCGTCGGGGTCATTTTTTAAATATTCCAAGTTTTTGAAAAATCAGTCACCCATAGTTGAGTTTGTTCCCAAAATCAAGCTTACAGTGCTATTTGTCATACTACACAATCTCCAGATATACGTTTTAAAAAAAGTGTAAGAAATAGTTTAGAGATATTTCGAGTTTTCAAAAATGTCCCATCAGTAAACTAACTACCCTTCAACAAATTTGGATTTAATGCTAATTTTCATGTCAAACAAATCCTCAATATTCATATTAAATAAAACCATTAAAGCCATTTTCGAAAAATATGGAATTAAAAAAAATCCCTCATTAGTAAACTACTACGCTTATTTTGAGAGCTAGGGCCAAAATAAAAAAATATGTTTGAGGTATAACTTTATAAAGTCTAAATATAGAGCTTTAACAAAATCCATAAAATAGTTTTGGATCCAAGGCCAGGAGCAGACAGACAGACATGGAGTAGAGACAGAAAGAATGGTAAAATCCACTTTTTTGGATTCGGGTTCAAATGAAACATTCATCATACTCTTGAGAGGGAATTTTTCATTATTACAATACTCTCTCTTGATATGAGACGGTAAAAATGACAGCTAGAGAAAACCGTACTTGACGTATCCATAGATGAAAATAAATCTAATAGTTTTTTTCTAGCTGTCAGATGTTCATTTGTAGTAAAATTGGAATATTGGCCTACGTATTACTCTAACGAGCAAACCGTGTTCAGTTTGATGAACTTCAAAATGTAACAATGTAAGGCGGGGTGAACTATTGGTGAAATACTCTTCAAAGACAGACATGTTTGATCAAGGGACTGTGCAAAGCTAGGTGAGGTAACGGGAAAAACCTGTACGTAGGCATGTGGGCAGATAGGCACCAGTACCAACTCTGGTCAGGTCAAGATAGCCACGAGGGTTATAAGGTGTTACACGAGGGAGATTGAGGGGTTTGAGGGTTATAAGATGTTACACGAGGGAGAGGGAGGGTTATAGGATGTTACATGAGGGAGAGTGAGGGTTATAGGATGTTACATGAGGGAGAGTGAGGGTTATAAGATGTTACATGAGAGGAGAGTGAGGGTTATAAGATGTTACATGAGGGAGATTGAGGGTTATATGATGTTACACGAGGGAGATCAAGGGTTATATGATATTACACGAGGGAGATCGAGGGTTATATGATGTTACATGAGGTAAAGTGAGGGTTATAAGATGTTACATGAGGGAGATCGAGGGTTATATGATGTTGCACGAGGGAGAGTGAGGGTTATAAGATATTACACGAGGGAGATCGAGGGTTATATGATGTTACATTAGGGAGAGTGAGGGTTATAAGATGTTACATGAGGGAGAGTGAGGGTTATAAGATGTTACATGAGGGAGATTGAGGGTTATAAGATGTTACATTAGGGAGATTGAGAGTTATAAGATGTTACATGAGGGAGAGAGAGGGTTATAAGATGTTGCATGAGGGAGATCGAGGGTTATAAGATGCTACATGAGGGAAAGTGAGGGATATAAGATGTTACATGAGGGAGATCGAGGGTTATAAGATGTTCCATGAGGGAGATCAAGGGTTATATGATATTACACGAGGGAGATCGAGGGTTATATGATGTTACATGAGGGAAAGTGAGGGTTATAAGATGTTACATGAGGGAAAGTGAGGGTTATAAGATGTTACATGAGGGAGATCGAGGGTTATAAGATGTTCCATGAGGGAGATATAGGGTTATAAGATGTTACATGAGGTAGATTGAGGGTTAATTCCGGAGGTAGGGGTAGATAGGCACAAGAACAAGATGGCTATGAATGAAACAATATGTCTTGAGCTTTGTTTCAATTGTCTCAAGATCGAAGAAAGCAACGCAATTAAGTAAATATGAAAGGCAAAGCTTGGGGGATGAATGGTTACTCAATTCCCGTGCCTAGGTGACATTTTTCAATCCATCCAGTCAAATGTTTCAGCCATCGTGGAAATCGGCCCCGGGACCTTTATTTATGTATACAGATGCACCACCGACCGATAAAATTGGATAAGAGGGGTTTAATGCAACCTCAGAAGTCCCTACGAAGCCCTAGTATAACGAAACATAATCCAAACAAGTATGGGTAGTGTCAGAAACGGCTATGAGGCATGCACATTCATACGAAGGTTAATTTAATTGACATGTTTTCTCTCCGAGCACAGTAGAGTCCGCCAACCTTCTGAGGCACTACAAGGTCAATGGCCACAAGAGCGACTTTGCTGTCAGTCAGACAATGGAGTATTGATAAGTAATAGCTCAGGAACAACTCAACTCACCCAAATTTCGATTGATGCGTATATAATGTCAGCCAACGTCTCAGATAAGATCACTTCCGAAATGTTGACTAAGTATTTTACATAAACCCGTATCGGTGGTCTTGTGGCCTAACGTGCCTCTCCCGCGCTATAGAGGATTGCCGGCGTCGGGGAAATCGGTGTTCGAGGGTTCGCGAAGTCTTCCAAGGGGTTCGCCAAAATATTTCTGTAATGGCGGATTTTTGCAGCACTTTGTGAGGAAATGGGAAGCATATCGTCTCACACTGACGTCAGGTGGTTATCTCGAGGTAGAACTCTTACAAGATTGTTTGAACTTAAACACGAAGTTTTCGTTTTACTTACCAACCATCCCTTTCGCAAAGCAAAGTGCACGCAAGATCAAATGTAGCTCCAGGCTTTGGCCTATTTGGAAAATATTTTCTTTTCAAGGGTTGAATAGTAACGTTTTTACTGTGCAAGACCATCTCGAGTCGTTCATAAAAAAATTAACTTTGGGGAAACGTGTTTAGTTAGCAATCAAACGGAGTGCTATGATACACTCACAACCTATCTTTGGACGAAAATGTAGAGAACGTGTTTATAAAACTCTTGAAGGGACTTGGAAAAAAAAAAAACCTCAGAGAATATTTCCCGGCAATGTCCAATAGTAAAAATTGGATTCACAATCCCCTGTAAAAGACAGCCGTTTTGAAATCCTTCACATTAAGCGTGAGTGAAAAAGAGCAGCTCCTTGAAATGTCCATTGGTTTTGAATAAAATAAAATATATAAATCTTTGTCATTAATTGGTTTCTGGTTAAGTTTAAAGGAGGAGTTCTCAATGTTAGAGAATAAAGCTATTACAGCTTTGTTATTATAAACTTAAATCGGCATGGAATTTTGTTATTAAAGGAGGGCATTTTAGTTATGACAAAGCAGCAATTTCCAGTATAACTTTTAAAAAACACGTGAAATTTGATAATAATGTGACAGTAAAGATAATAAAATGTGAATACAGTACTTTGCTAATTTAATTTCATTTTTAAAACAAATATATTATTATTTAAACTTTTACTTAAGTAGTTTCAATATCATTCCATTATATTTGGTAAGCTAACCCAAAGTACCTACCGAGCTATAGTAGGTTAATTTAAAGGTATTAAACATTTTGATTACAATTAATAACTATATTTAATAAGAATTAGGTATAAAATTAAGTGGGTGGCTAGGGATATTTTCACCAGGGGGTTCGTGCAACTCGGATGTTTGTGAAAAGGGTTCGCGAGTCGAGAAAGTTTGGGAACCGCTGCTCTAGGATGTATTGAGGTGTTTTTTCCCGAACTGGGTTCTCAATCTCCCTCTACGCAAATACGTGTGCGTTTCCTCTAAAAAGTTGTTGTTTTATCATCACGTCTTACTACCCGTTCAAGTTATACACCTATGCATTAATTACACTAATGCGATAGGGATTAGGAAGGTTTAATTTAGAGGAAGTGAACCCGCACTTGCGTGAATGGAGAGTACGGAATCATTTAGGAAAAACTACCCTCAGTGCACCCAACCGGGGCCGAACCCCGATCTCCCCATCTTTGGTAGTCTAGTCTATTGCGGGATTAGCGCGTTAGACCACGCGGCTACCGAAGAGGGTTTTGTGTACATTGAATATTTGAATTTCACAAAACCCAAATAATTGACCAATAGTTTCAATGCGCTTTGCAACACTTGTGGTAATAGTAGGTCTTCATGTAGTTATTCAAGGTCGTCTTGGCGTTCTCTTACCAGGGCAGCAATATCGGTAATGCGAGAGCATTTGTCTCTTATATTTAACTTGTCTCGCGCTTTTCATCTGTCACAATCCATAATCTAATAGGGCCCCTACACGATCAGTCAGACTGCCGGCATTAATAAAGAAATAATACTGAGTCAGACTGATCGTGTAGGGGCAGTACTGATGGACTGATGGCCGGACTTAGGAAAATACTGATGTGATCCGAATATTTACGATCACACCAGCCTCAGTCCATCAGTCTTACAAGTTGTGGTAGAGACTGACAATAAGACTGACCATGTGCGTGTGTTAATCAGTATTTACTTCAGTCCCAGTAGCAAACAAAGACTGCCCACACCTTTTTCTTATCATCCACGTTGTTTCATGGTGCATGCAGGAGCTGAGACTGATAAAAAGAATGTCTTAGGACTGAGAGTCTGACTGATCGTGTAGGGGACCTATAGAGTGAGCACCATCAACGGTATTATCTACAAGTAGCAATCGGCCTTTCATTACAAAAACCGTAAGCAGACATGACATCAGCATATTCATTATGTGTAAAGATATGCGGCATTCTACAACATGACGACTAAAGGCTTGCATTCAATGACTCGCATTACACTTAACATTGTTAAGTACTCCTGTTTTTTTAATTATCAAAAATAAGTTTATTGTGCTCAAGACCCCCTCCTCCCCCTAGCTGTATTCGCATTCCACGTGACCGTTTTTGATCAGACCCGGTGTCCGGAAAATGTGAGTCACGCCTTCTTCCAGATGACGTCATCGCGGCAGGCCCGTCACTGGCCGGGATCGATAAGACATGACTGTCTAGTCCACCCCGCAGCGAACTGCAGCAGTGTGTCTGAGGAGAACTCTCCCCATTTCCACAAGCAACAAGTCCCTTGGAACC
>CABEEJ010002056.1:85202-125897 GCA_901482245.1 Timema douglasi
CCCCCCTCCCACAACCCTTTTCAACGACACACAGGGATATCATCCTCCTAGCCAGAGGTCCCCAACCTTTTAGTACCTTAGAGCACATTCAAAACTACCGGTAGTGTGGCGGGCACCAAAAGGCCAACTGCTGTGTTAAGGTTCCAACAGGGATTGTGACGTTACATGTGGTTGTGGGTAGTACTCAAGGCACCATGGGGGAAGAGGGGGTTCGACCCCCTCCAAGTTGACAAAAAAATAAATTAAAAAAATGCTGATTTATTTACAGTTTTAACAAGATCAAAATAAAGACACAAGGAACTATTTAACTACTCACCATCATTTTGGTGCTTGGGTATATTTTTAATGAGTGTGAAGAAAATGATGGACGGGGGTAGGTCATGAAGATTAAAGAAAAGCAAAACCATTCAGCTTGAAACCACGGTGGCTCCAAGTGATGAGCCGGCAAAGAAAGAGGAATTACAGGGAGGGATTGGAAAGAGGGGGCTTTCAATCACCAACTTCTTGATAACAGCATACTGGAAATAAGCACAAACGTGATTTTAGTCTGAAAATTGACAGATTAAATTATTAGTAAAGAACTTATCAGTTGTGGTCAGGCCACTTGCGGCTAATCACTAATGACTCACTTAGTCGTCGAATCATTTTGATAATTAATTATTAAAATATTCCAAAGAAATTAAAAGAAGAGGAAGGGATGACGGGATAATATTTTTGCAAACATTAGGGGGTGGGCTGTGTCACCCCTTATTTTAAATTTATTTACCATTCTTTAGTTATTATTTTTTTTGTCAGGTATTTTGATACTCTTTTAATATTATTATATTTTGCTTAAAGCAGAGGCAAAGGGTGCAGTTTGCAAAATCCATTAGCAAATTTTATTCATGTTCAACTTGAATGCTATTTTCTGTTCGCGAAAGCTAGTCTACGATCTATTCTTTGTAAATTAATTGGACTATTTGCACTGATAATATCTATCTCAAATCTTATTTGTTATTCTCTACTATAATATTATTATTTTTAAAAGCCTTAGTTTTTATCTTATGATCCATTTTAATTTTACTTTAGTAACTATCACTTATATTTTACTTTCTAGAATTGGAATTTGACCCGTTAAAGACCGTTAAATCATCAATTATATTTAAACGATCCCGCAGTGATTTAGTAGAAAAAAGCGTAGGCCTATTAGTTTAATTATTATAATCTATGATTTCATTCAAGTGTTACTTATAGAAATAATTACTCTCGAGAATGTGTCTTTTGCAGAAGTAAATATATTGCAAATATTGATCTTCATTGCTTCAAAGTGACCGTGTAAAGACAATTATCGTTTTTGGAAGTGAAAGATTAGCTGTTTATGTTTAAAAATGGCATCATGGTTTACGGTTTCCTGTACAGGACTGCATTGGGGCATTCCAAAAGCTACGCGTGGGGAGGTAAGGGGTGGGGGAACGGACTATGACCGTTTCTCTAGTTCGTTATTTTGAGCAACAGCCAATTGGCTGGCGACTGACTCAGGACTAATACATTTCAAACTACATACTTTTCTTTCTATGTTTTATTCATTTATTTCTGACTAACCATGTTTAGTTCACTTCGGCGGTCGACTGCTCTAAGAAGGAATCGGCAACTTTTTTTTTTATATCACGGACCATATGAGTTAAAAAAAATTGTAGGTGGTCTACTTAACATAATTATTGCCTGTTTGCTAAATCTTTTGCGGGCGACCTACTGAAAGTTTTTCCCCTAAATGATTTTACACTCTCACTCCCCGCAAGTGCAGGTACACTTAATCTAAATTCAAGCTTTCTAATCCCTAAAAACACATTAGTGTAATAAGTACTTGCGCATGACTCAAAAGGATAACAAGACGCGGGGCTAAAAAAACAAAACAAAAAACAATATTGCTACACATTGTTCAAAATGTCTTTCTCTATGGTGTTTAGCAGAAAGACGAGAATGTAAGAAATAATCATTTGGCTGTGTATGCAAGAATGACGCACTTAACTCTAATTACAATTATAAATAAACTATTCAAAGTTTCTATAAGTAAGCCTATCTACAGTAGCCCCATGTCTTCTTTGGTTGTGACAGCTTTAAAAAGTTACCAGACCAAATTTCGTATCGCTACGTCGAACCAGATGATCTGCAAAAAACATGTGTTTAGCAGCTATCACTTTTGACAGTCAAAATTTAGGTATACACCTAAATTATGACTGTCAGAAGTCAGCTTTGAGCTGTCAGCCAGCACCAAAGAAGCCATGGGGCGACTGTAGCAGTCAAACATTTTCAAGTAGACCACTCCAAATGGCTTATAAAGACATCCAAATTAAAACTAAATTACAGAGGAAAAACCCCTTCCCACAAACTCTCTTTTATTTTCAATTTAAAAAAAATTGCACCCCCCTTCCCTCTTTACCCAATTATTTAAAAAAATCCGCCATGAGTGATTGGGTTCAACTTGGGAGAAATTTGTTATTGTTGTAACATATACCACTGAACTGTTATATTGCAAGCAAGATCAATCGGGCGACCCTGAACGTACATAGATTTCTGAAATAAACTCTTATATTTCAACATGTATAGCGGGCCTGTATAATCTAGCCAAGAGCTATACAATTTACCACTAAATTACAGCAAAAATCACATTCATTACTTCGCCCAATGAAACAAAACGGTAATTTTCTTATAGTTCTTCACACATTGAGGGTTTATTAAATAAATATACAGAGTTGTAGTAACCTAGTAAGTGTAATTTAATAGATAATGATGATTAAATTTCCAAGTGTGTCACCTGGTTAAATTCT
This sequence comes from Timema douglasi, assembly GCA_901482245.1. NCBI lineage: Eukaryota > Metazoa > Arthropoda > Insecta > Phasmatodea > Timematidae > Timema > Timema douglasi. The sequence continues at coordinate 88,010 of CABEEJ010002056.1, forward strand.
CTCCTGCCGTTTATCAAAATTTGACTCAAACAAATATTCCCTTATTAATTTTCCTTTAAAAAAAAATAAAGTAAAGGAGATATCTTAACAAATCTATGACGGTCACAATTTATGACTAATGGGATAATATGGTTGGTTATTAGTCATCTGCAGAATTAAGCCGATCAATATGCAACGTTCTGCTTGTCTGCGAGAATATGTCACGCTTTTCTGGGAAGTCGATTTCTTCGGAGTCTTGTCGCGTCTATTCTAGATGGCATGACTAGTCAAACCTGCTCCGCGTGTTCTCTGAATCATACTTGGCAGAACGTTCAGCATGCCAGCGCTACATGGCGGCTGAACCAACAACTATCAACCAAGCTAGTTGCTTATTCTGCTACCATACCTCGCATGCCAACACATTTCACTACGAAAGACGAAACCAGGGGGTGGTAACGACAAAAGACGACTTCCGTCCTCTTATAAACCTATACAATTTTTTGTTAACTCATAAACCCGGCCGATAGGTTACAATACTAGCAAATATGTTTTAAAGTTAGCCAACTTTTTCATATTTATACAATTTTATTTAAGTAAATTATTTTCACACTTTAATAATTTGGCATTGCACAAAATTTATTTAACTATTTTTAAGGTATTATGATGGTTAAAATTATGTATCAATCAATATTAGTTTTACAATTATTTTTCTTTTTAATATTTGTGTAGTGTGTATTAGATTTAGATGTTTGAGGGAATGATTCTATTTTAATAATTAAGAGAAATGTTTTTTGAATAATCCTTCATAAATTAATGTGAATGATATGTATTTGTTGTAAGTATGTTTATTTATTCATTTACTCCTGTTTGATAACACTTATTTTATCTATAGAAATATGTATTCTACAACAAAAATAAAAATACACATAAAGAAAATATACCACTCAGCGGCGTTGCTGTTTTAGGATTTCTTAGAAATGAGGCAGGTTATAGTGTGTTTCTAAAATATTATGTTTAAAAAAAAATAATGTATCATATTTTTTCACTTATATATTTCAGGAGATGGTGCAATTCAGAAGTTGCCGAGTTCAAGGGTGTCCCAACAACGGGGAAAAAAAGTTCTCTTTTTTCAGATTCCCTTTAAATGAAAGAAGGTAATATAAAAATAGGATTATCTACAAAGTTATAGTTTATTTGCTTAGGATGTTTCATGGATTCAAAGACAAATGTAAAACATTAAAACTAAAATGGACCTACTCACTGGCATTAACAAATAGCTTAGGATGGGTTGGCCAATTTCAATACCATAAGACCTAATAAATAGGCTTGTTTCTAAATAATTTATTATACATCTTGTTTGGCCTTTACATATCTCACCTTAACTTTATAAATAATTTTAAGTGAAACTACCCGATCCAGTGGCCGCGTGGTCTAACACACTACTTTCGTGTTGGACTAGACTGCCGAAGATGTGGAGATCGGGATTCGATTCTGGACGGGTGCAATGAGGGTAGTTTTTCCTAAATGTTTTTCCACTCTTCCACACAAATGCGGGTGCACTTCCTCTAAATTAAAACTTTCCTAATTCTTTAACCATTAGTGTAATTAGTACATAAGTGTATAACCCGAACAAGTAGTAAATTGTGGTGTTAATAATAATTTAAGTAAAACTAATTAAAACACAGGTGATAGGAATACACGATCACCAATAAAAGATGCTTTATATTTGTTAGGCCGATATTAAAATATAATTTAGGTCTATAAAAGTATATATCCTGGTTGTAAACAAAAGAAAATGAATATATCTAATTAACTTGATGTTTAGAGTGGTATTGCTACCCAGTTCAATTTACATGGCTTAGCTATATTTGGTGCAGCAAGGAGAAAGATACCGTCTATCGTTACCTACTGCTCTTATTCACTAACCTCTACACCTTGGAGTTAGTGAAACTTGAAGCCTAAGCTCAGGTTATTTGATATGGCTAACCTAACATTGAAACATGTAATAAACTTTATAAGCTGAGGTTTTAATTAAACCTTGACAAAACCTAACATTGAAACAGCGGCCCTTGTACTTCGCATGTCAACACATTTCACTATGAAACTTGAATTAAAATAGAGTTGAAATTTATTTTATTTCCAGCAGAACATTACTTATGTGGTTGTTATTATATTTGCCCAAGTTAACAAGTGGTTAAAAATTATATGCAATTATTATTGTTAAATGTTAATTATTATACACTATCCCAACCATTGACAGCCCATCAAACTAGCGTGTCTGAGACTCCAAGGAAAGGTAAAATGTAAGCAACTGTATGATTACTGAATGGTCAATGGCAAGGTTCTTGGTAAATCTTCTAAGTGTAAGCCGGATTTTTATTTTAAATTTAAACTGCACACCCATCTTATTTTACGCAGGCACAAAATAAGAAGTCATCTCCAGTAGAAAATTAAAGTTATCTTTCTTATGGGGATTTATGGAGACCTGGAGTGATCCCCCTCCCCCTTAAATTCGGCAATGATCACAGCCTAACAAAGCCTGACTTTTCATGCAGCGACAAAATATTTTTCATATTAAATTTTCTGTCCTAAAATACCACATTGACACGCACAGAATCCATTTTTAAAAACAATATATTAAATACTTTATTCTAATAATATTTCCATTTCTAACTAAATAATAAAAAAAAGTCTGACATCTTGGCTCAGTTTACCGAGTTAAGAGTCCTAGATTCGATTTTCACGAAAAAATGATCAATGGCGAAATGTGGGTTTACCCTTTCATAGAGATGAATTAACGGCCGGGGCTGAATGTTGTGTCTGGTCTAGATTTAAGTTAGTTTATAAGTTGTGTACTGATTTAATCAATCGGTTCAGAAAGTGCAAGTTAAACACCTCAAATAAAAAATTGACGAGAGGTTAGAAAGGTTAGGTCGGGATAGCTTATATTAATCAACATATTAATTAATGCCATTTAAATAGCTATTATTCTATGCCAAAATAACTATAACACCATTTATCGTGTACTAAACTACTATGTGGTTTCCAGTTGTGATCAATAAGTGTGATAGTTTATTTTGTGAAATTTGTGGACGAGGATAAATTGAAATCTTTTTGTATAAGGCTGAGAGTTTTATGATCTAAATTAGTTTTTAAATAGGTTCATATGGTTGGACCTTTACTGGAGTTTTCAAAATTAATTCTTTTCAGATTTTATTACATAACATGGCTGAGCAAAATTGTGACTTAGGCGAGTATGTTTCTAATTTTACTATCAAAATTGTACAAACTGTCTTAATACTGTTATGAATTGATTCATAGCTATTCTTGTTGTGTGTAATAGGCCTATATTTAAAACTTTTTTTAAGTTATGTGACAAAGAAAAATATTTAAAGACTTGTAAATTGCATACCATCCCTGAAAATAAATAAAGGAAATGCCACTCTCAGTATATCTGGCCAAGATTCAAACTCACAATTTACAACTGCAGGTAAAAATAAGTTTAAAAGTTTATGAGCAAAGTTATCATACAGCATTAGCTCTGTTTACAGAAGCTCATATAGGTGTAGTTTAAAATAATACAGTTAAGTAATAAGAGAATGGATCAGGTTGAAACTCCTGGCAAGATCATAAAGAAACAACCGAGGCCTGGAGTATCTGTAGAAGCTCTTGATGATTTTACAAGAGATTCTGTTCGTCAGGTCATCTACAAAATGTATCACAAAGGTCAATGCAAGTGTTTAGGTGAATGTTTTTTTCCCCTGTTGGTTCTTGAAACCTACATATAAATAAAGCTGACTTTTCATGCATAAATAAATTAACTAAACAAACAATATGATGGAGCAAAGGTAAAAACACATGTTCGTCAATATTTTCTCCTATTTTTTTTTAATTGTGTAAATTATCATGTCAATAAGTTATGATTTTACATGACCTTGTGAGTAGAATGACAATGTAAAACTATTCATTATTAGATATTTCATCCAAAAAATCTCTTATAGCCTTTGTACAAGTTTTGTCACTCCCTCCCTTGTTGTTGGTAGGGTACTTGTCTAATCCAATCCTTATTCAAGGAGTAGGCTACAATAAATTACTTAACCCTAGCAATTTCAACATTATTTAAGGTCTATTTATTTGTGATTGATTATTTACTATATGCCTTTTTCCAGGTGAACATGTGTGATTGGACTCTATTTTGTTTACAATCAGGACCACAAAAATTAATTGCCATGAGAGTAGATCAACTTTATCAACATTTTTCAAAGTAACGGGCTTTAAGTGACAGAAGCATTGTGAAAAAAAGGCTTTGATGGAAGAACCAAACATACGTGTGAAGAGAATATATTTTATTCGAGAATGCCCCCAGTATATGTTGGTTTTAATAAGTGAATTTTGTTTACCTTGATGAAACCTGGATTTTTTCTAAAGGTAACAATTATTTATTATTTTAGACACAAAAGTTTTAATCTTTAAACAGTACTTATACAATAGCATTAAATATAAGTTAGGACTTAGATGTGGTTATACAAAGAATCCACTCCTTACTAAAGATTTAAAATTTTATAATGTTTAATAACATTAAATGTTTAATTATTAGTTGGGTTTTCCAGTTCATAACCTCAAATGAAGGCTGTAGAACATATAAAACATATATATTAGACAAATTCTCATACTATACACACTCACAGTGGTTGGTAAATTTATTTACTCATGTTGATATAAATTACATCCATATTTTACAGGTACTATTTCTAAAATTTGGCGGGACAGTACAAAATTTACTTGTAAGAGGCGGTCGACGAATGATGGCAAAAGATTTATTGTTTGCATCAAAGAAGACCACAAGGAAATGAACGGTGAAAATGTTGAAACCTGGATGAAAAACCAGTTGCTGATCAGCTGTACAGGTTAGTGAGAAACTACTAAAAGCTTACACAGTACCACTTTCAATCCAAAAGGCGTTTAAACATGCTCACAACTGTTTTGTCCACATTTTTAAAATCTACTTTATTATCAATACTAATTTGTTACTAATGTTTCATTTGGAGTAAGAATGTTGACCATTGTGAGAGATTGGGACTGGAGATGAAAATGGATGCAAGTAAGACCCATCCACCTATCATTATTAACCTGGCTGAAGACGAAGAGGATGACAACGACGATGGATGATGATGTGGAAGAAGAAGTTATTGCGACCCCATAATAATAATATAAACTCATAAGGGATGAAATGCTAAGATTTTAAATATTTTAGAAAAAATTAATAATTACATCAACATATCAAGCTCAGCAATAAATAAAACTGTCAATAACATATGTTTCTTGTATAGACCTAAGTTTTGACCTGCGAAAGTGACAGCTGCTAAACATATATTTTTATAAATCATATGGTTTGGTGTCTGGATACATAATTTGGTCTGGTAAGTTTTTCTAGCTGTCAGGCACCACCATTAAAGCCCTGGATCCACTATATGTGTAGTTTAAAATAATGCAGTTAAGTAAAGTTTAACTCTCCCCACATGTACTTTTTTTTAAACTGACAACAGAAAAAAACCCACCATTAATTCAAAATTAGAATTAAAATCATCACTGTACACTAGTACACTATGATTTGGTTTGAATCTTGATGGGTTTGAAATGATTTGTATGTGTTGTAATTGATTTTGAATTGAATACAATTGCAGATATATGCGCTAGTTTTGTTACTTGTGTATTCAGTGTCTTTTTGTTTTTTTACATAATAATCTAGAAATATAAAAAAAACATAGTATCCTTACAAACAAAATAAAATCTATTTCAGGTTCATGTAGAGTTTGTTAAAGGTCTTTTAATAGTAAAATTTAATTTCAAACAGTTTGGTTGTTTCAAACTCCATAGCTATTCCATGGGAAACAAAAATGTTTTGATTAAAGTTTGTAACAGAGCAAAATATTCTTTTGGTTTATTAAGGTTGTTACATAGATATATTAATAAAACCATTGTTGATTCTTATTTAATCATAATAATGTTTGATTCATGTTGCCAATATACATATTTTCATGTGTTAAAGTTACCTACCTATTATTGTTAAAGTGTAATAATGTGATATTTGCACTTACTTGTTTGTCATCATTTTTAAAATGTATTCCTACTTTTCCAGGGTCCAGATAATTATGGTAATCATATGGCTGCTGTCCTGTATTAATATCAAGAAAGAATGCTGTTTTTGTGCCTATTACACATACAGTTGGGGAAATTACAAAATCTCAGAAGATGTCTAAAGATCATTGTCTATGATAATGTGAGTCTGTATTCAGAAACATAATGTAAGAATAAAAAATGAAGCCAAGACACCCTAAATAATTTTTTTTAATAAACAATTTAAGTAAACTATTTAAAGATTTGACAGAAATGATTATTAATAGAATTCTTGTTTGTGAAATATACTGAATATACATATTAATGCTGGAAGGCTGCTGAATGAGACAGTAGGCCTCACACATATTTTTTTTTTGCAGTCTGCATCAATATTTTTTGTGTTAGTAGGTATTGATATCCAGCCACATGATATAGTGGTCAGAGCTCATAGCTACTGAACTAGAAGTCCCAGGTTCGATTCCTGGTTGCTACTGATGGATTTTTCTCGAAAGGAGAATAATTCCCATGATCATCAGTGTCTAGTTAGTTAGGTTTAAGTGTTTCTACTGGTTCCACACCCTCATCTCATCGGGACATGGAAATTGTGTCCACGGCAAGGACATACAATTAGTACAGTTGTGTATTCCCTGAGCATTGGTACATTAGTACTGACTAATTTTTCTGCAAACTGAGCTACAAATTGGTATAGCCCAGACATACTATTATTGTTATCGTTATTAAAGTATAGAGTTACGCGTCGGCGATGTGCGCCGATTGAAGTGATATCGTTTAATTAGCTGATAATTGCCCCGTGATCGAGCACTAATTAAAGAGGTAGGGTATTTTGGTTATATAATTGCATACTGGATTTGTATTGTGAGATAATTGGTATTTATAGCCCTGATCGAGCGCCAATTATTATGATACAGTCTTAAAAGCTGATATTTTAATTGAATAAATAAGACCTTTAATGTTGCACACAATTTATTAAAGTGATTTTATCTTCGGCACTCAAGATATCATTTTATATGATACAGTTTAGTTGTACTACAGATGATTTTTCTGTTAAATTACAACTATATATTTTACTGGCACTGAATATTACAGTCTTTGATTGCAAAGTTCTTGCGTGATGGTGTTCACTGTAATGGATTCATATGCACAAGCAGCTTATATATGACCTACCCCTTGCCTCTTGGACCCCCTTGTCAACCAGTGTCAAAACCAACTAATAAAAAGAGTCCTGGCGACAGATGTGAAGGCTAGCTTCCAATTGGGTAGAGGGAGCTAGCATTACTTGCCTTTTTTTTGTATTACTACAGAGTTGATTTTGAAAGAAAAAATAAGTTTTAATGGTGCAATATTATATTGACATCAGTTCTGAAAAGCGCGTGATTCTCCATGGATGAAGTAAAGAAAGGATATTTTACATACCATACTTTAAATAAAAATACCTTCATCCAATTACTTTTTTAATACATGAGAGGGGTCCAATCAGTATCATTACAAAAGGTATTGATAATATTTATCAAAAGTGACAACTGCATTTCACAGAGGTCTACAAATAAATTAACATTGGTCACTGTCAAGAAGATGTCTTCTCATATAGAGCAGATTGTAGGACACTGTAGCCTTGTTAAATTCATCACACCTACAACTCCAATTATGATTAAAAAATACCTTTAAATTGCTTAAAGAAGGATTGTATGTAAAAAAATCCTCTTTTCCTACTGGGCAACTGCAGTTTTGGTGATCGCATAGTCTAATGCGCTACTCTTGCAGTAAATTATACTGCCGATGATGGGAAAATCAAGGTTCGAATCTCGGTCGGGCATACCGAGGTTTTTTTCCAAAATGGTTTTCTACTCTTTCCACACAAATGCGGGTACACTTTTTTATAAATATAACCTTCCTAATCCCTTGGTGTAGTTAGTAAATAAGTGTATAACTCACACGAGTAGTAAGATGTGGTGCTAAAAAGAGATAATTAAAGCTTGCATATAGATATCACAAATTCACAAATCTTCCAGACATTTATTGTAAGTTTTTTTAGTGAAATTCTCTGTGTATTCCCAGTTTTCTCGATGTATTCCAGGGCCTCACACATGATACGCTTAGTTTGTGTATGAAGATGGTCTGACATGTGGTTTTGGTGTAGTGGTGCATGTAAAGTATACACTTGCAGTCTGTGTGTCTAACCAAGCTGAGTTGATGTATGTGCCGAGGAGTTTAAAACTCAGGAAATACACATACAGTCCAATTTTCATATGAAGATACTTGTAGGAAAAACACACTTTTTTATTTCAGAGATAATTTACCAGTAAACTGAGTAGGCTCCAGCCTAGGGTGGAAAGTTTTAAGGGGCAGCAGATTTTAGTGGATTGTAAATGAATGTTTGTCTTTAAAATGTCTTATACACTGTCAGAAAAATGGAAATCAAGTTTGAAATTGTTGGAGTAGCTTCGAGAACAGAATCTACAAACCATGTGTACTAATGTTGATACTTTGTATAGGTCTTTTTAGTCCTGTCACAAACTGCTCTGGAGAACACAGTATTTCTTGGTTGCATAGAGTCAAATATTATTTACAACAAAAAATTAATTTGGATAGGTTAAACACACGTTCTGAATTATGCATCGAGTCGGACTTTTTCAAATCTTTAGACCATGATGATCTTATTAATACGTTCGCTTGTCAAAAGTCTAGATAATCATTAGTATTATTCTTTAATTAAAACTGTGTGAAATATTGTCAGTACAGTAAACAGATTAAAATATTATTGAATTACATGTTTCAGTAAAACAAAACTGGTTCCTATCATAATTAGGTTAAGTCAAGACCGGGCGGAAAATTATATGGAGCCTAGGGTATAGCCTGCCTCTGGTTTTATTCCATATTTTACATAGTGATAAAATGAAAACTCCACTATTAACATCTCAAATGTTCACCATTCCAATCCAAGCATTTTGAAATATCCACCGTAGCTGATTATTTTTAATTAGTTTGCAATTAAAAGTGTATAAAATAAGACTCACCCTTCCTGATGAGAAGACTTGTGACCCTTCTGAGAGCTTCTCGTGGCGAGCGGTGAAAGAACTTGGGTGAGAGGTTAGGAGGTAGTGTCAGAGGTTTCCTTGCATCCCTTGCCTCCCAGGGGCTGGGATTAGAGTGTCCAGGGCTGTGACCCACGGTCAACCTGTCCAAGTGCTCGATCGAAGCTGGGCGTGGCTGTCTGTGCCGAGGGTACCATCCTCTGCCTGGACCCCCTGCGAGTCTGAGCAGCTCTGCTCCTACAAGAGCTTGACCGAGAGGCCCTGTCCCCACACGACGATACCCTGAGGTGGAAAGTCCGCCAGGTCGCGGGGCTGTCCGGGCCATGCTAGGAATATCAGGAGCACGGCGATGTGGTGTGCGGGGGATGTCACAGCCACGAGCAAATATTGGGGTCTCCGGGAGTGAACAAGATGTTTGCAAGGTCTCTGTTTGCGGGGATTGAGCCGTACGCTTATGAAAAGTTCTACGTCTTAGAGGACCAGGCAGCTCTGAAGGTAAGGTTCTCCGTTCAGAAGGAATCTGAAAACGAGGAAATTATAAATATTAAATATTTATTTCATAAAACACACTTGGGTTATAAGTGCTAGGCAGCATGAGCTTAAATTATACATTTTAATCATAATATATGGTACATAGGTTAAATAAATTATATGCTAGCAAAATTATGTTAGTTATCTCACTATTCATAAGTGGGATGATATTATGAAAATAAAAACTTTTTAACACATTACTTTATTATTTATGTTGATTTTAAAACTTATTTTGTAAATCTATGTTGGATTACATATCAAGGGTATCAGTAGTCTAGCAGTATTAAGTATATATTACTAGTTCTATACAATATAGAAGAATACACAGCAAAGAAAAAGTGTAAGAAACCAATAGAACCACAAATATATGACTTTCACAGTGAAAATGAAACACTATTAATAATTTAAACTAATGCCACTGGGAAAAGAGGTAATGGCTGCCAATTTGTTATTACAAAATCCATCAAATTTGGGTTAATTTAATCAAAGCTCCTCATATAGGGTTGTGAAATGTGTGAGTCAACTTTCTTAAAGAGGAAACCTAAAACACAAAAAGTGGGGAAAAGAAAAAGACTGTTAAGACACAAAGAGAGGAATATATAACAGGACAAATATTAACATATTTCCTATATACTTATTTCTTCCACGCATAAAATTGTGCATTTTAAAGTTAAAGAAAGTTTCTTTGGAGAGTATACTTTATTTTTGGACGAATCAAGAATTTATTTAAGAATCAAATAGCCGAAGCTATTATTTATGCTTTTTAGTGAGGAATTCTCCATCTAGATATATTCTGAAAATTGAAATTTGACACCTAGACACGGGAATCGAACCCGGGACAGTGTACAGGTGTCATTTTTCAATTTTCAGAAGAACTTATTTGTTTAACTCTACGCAATCATTTTTTAACAATATAATTTAAAAATAAATACATAATTATATTTTTAACTATTGATATAATCAATTAAATATATAAATGCGTACAACCTGATCAGTTATTGGGACGCTGTGACTATATATATTTAATAGGTTTGAGCTTTTATACAAATAATAAAATTACTATAATATTTGGGGCATATGGGAAAAGTGTTATCTCACAGCTAAGACCATCTATGGAAGTAGTATCAGGGGGTCCAGCCTGATTTTTTTAGCCATGAATAAAGTATTCTGTTAAATCCTGTATTATTGAAATAATAGTTATGTTTTCAACAGGTTTTAAAGTGTAGGCTACTAATAAAGGGACATTTCCTTCTTCATAAGGAAATTATGTTGTGCGTGGAGAAATCTTCCACCAGTTACCTGACACATTGGCAAAACTGTGTTTCTTTTAGTCTTCTACCTTCCGTTCAGTTTATGTCGTGAGTGTTTACAGTTTTCCAGATTTTTTAGCAGAACTGTTTGGTTTTAGATTTCATCGTGATTTAGTGTTGCATCCTGATGTGTGGGAATAACTTTAAATCAAATGAATCACAGTTTATAGCATAAGATATTGCTTCAGTGATTTTTGTGTGTAATTTACCAAGCCACGTTCGATCAAGGGACATCGTCCTCTGGATATAAGCACAAGTCTGGTGCCCACAAGGAAATTAAGAAAACTATATCTGGCTATTTTAAACCTACGTTACTATATATTACAAAGGCCTTTGTGTCAGATTTAGACGACCAATCCTCAGGAACTGTTGTTGGAAGTACCTAGAAGTGTGGGGATTGTGATATAGTGAGCTGAATCTACCCACTCAACTGGCTGAAAATATGTGCATGGGCAAAAAGTATAAACCAGAACAAACAGTTTAAACATATACATTAGGTTTGGAAGGTAGGCCTACTATGTTATGTCTAGATGTTATAGATTCTCACGATGATGATGTTCACAAAATATGGGATGTTAGTCACCCATGTCAGTGGCCTATACATATCACTGTACAATAATTAATTACCCGCCTTGGTGGCATAGTTGGCTAAGGCGCTAGTCTTGTTGAGCTCGACTGCTGAGGACGGGGAGATCGAGGTTCGAATCTCGGTCGGGTGAACTGGAGGCGGTTTTTCCTAAATCGTTTTCCACTCTCCATCCACGCAAATGCGGGTTCACTTCCTCTAATTCAACCTTCCCAATTCCTAATCCATTAGAGTAATTAGTACATTAAAGCGTATAACCCGAACGGGTAGTAAGACGCGGTGCTAAATATTATTTAATAATTAATTAGGCTACATAAACTGACTTAGTTATCTTTGCATATTGACTTTTCTTCAATAGGCCTTACATTTTCACTTCACCCTAAACTGCAGACTTAGTAATGTATTAAAATGATAAGACTTGAACATTTATTAAAATATGGGCGGATGGGACATTGATAAATGTTTGTAGGGGGGCCCTGTCGCAGCTAGGAAAAGTTATCATATATCAATTTGCCAAACCATATGATCTGTAAGAACATTTACACAAACAAACAAACAGTTTTTACATAAGTGAAACCCAAACTTATGTAAATAACCCTTAGATGTTTATTTTTAGTGGAAGCGGTGTTTATGGTTCACTTAAAGAATGCTTTCAAACAAGAGCTTCTAAAATGCGGCTTGCTCTTCTGAAATTAAGATGGTGTACCAGCCGAAACAAGGGCACTTGATGTATTACAAACCAGCTTGTTAGTTTTGTTCATGCACTGTTTACAAAACAATGTTTTATTTTGAAACTAATATTTTGTACAGACAGCTTTATCTAGGTTATAAAAACCTATTTTTAAATTTCAGTTGCCAATTATCCAAGTGTGAATATAATACAATTTGATTAATTATTTCATGTACTCTAATATCTCTTGTTGCCACAACCGCAAAAAAAAAAAGTTTTATCAATATATTTTGTTCTTTCAATAAGTTATGAAAACTATTTACTATCTGGCACATCCCTTTGTTGTTTAATGGAGTCTTGGCCATGTTGCTAAGAAGAGTATTAAGTTAATCAAATATAAGTCAAGTATACATAGTTAACATAATATTATAATCAAGGTGGGATGGAAGCGGACAAGAGAAAAGACCAGTGTTTTTGGAGTTTTTATGCCAAAAATTATTTTTGACTAAAATAAATCAAATATTGCTCCAGTACAAACCTAAAGTTTAATTTTCTTCACAGAGGGGTATCAACCTTTGTTGAATATCCATCATAAACATAGCGGCATTAGATGACAAACTTTTTAAATCAAGAGAAAAAGTTGTCATTAAATTCCAAGACACCCTTGACAGATATTCAAGAAATTTTGAGGTCACCATGTGAAGAAAATTAAATTATATGTCTGTACTGGAATAATATTTTATTTATTTTGGCAAAAAAAAAAAAAGTTTTGTGCTAAAAACTGCAGAAACTGTGCCTTTTTCTCACATTCCCTTTCATTCCACCCTAATGAACAATTAAATACCCTAATTTTTATATATGCTAAATAAGTGAGAGCCTAATGTATTTTAATTGGTTTATCTTAGTATTGATGTAAAAAACAAACAAAATTGAACTAACCTATGGTAAATTTCAAATTTAGATGAAATATGTATGAAATAAATTGCATTGAGCAAAAACAATTGGTAATAAATAAAATGATAGAATTGACCTGGATAGTACTGGCCTACAAAAGATAAACAAAATATTAGCATCAGATTTTCACATATTGGAAGCATCCAACCATACCAACATTATTCTCAAAAAAACCACCAGTTCTTGTGTATAAACAGCCTCCATTACTCAGAAATCTTCTGGTACACCCTAAACTCAAAACTGAAAATGACACAACCTTCATTCAACCACAACAAGGCTCTCAGCCCTGTAACAAAAACAGCTTGCAAAACCTGTCAAATACATCATCCAGCAGCCACTTTCTCTAGCAACATCACCAACTCCATCTATACCATCAAAGACAGTCACACATGTGAGTCCAGTAACCTAATTTACCAACTAGAATGCCAACAATGTACAGCACAATATGTTGGCCTTACCAATGAAACTCTCCGTAAACGAATGAATGGACACTGCCATGACACAACAAATCAAGAATCCAGAAAACCCTGTCTCGGCACACTCCTCCACTCATAACCTCAACTTTGAAGACTGCTACACTGTCAAGGTGTTAAAATCACTCCACAAGACACAATGTAATATGTCTCAGTTAAGAAAGATGGGAACTGGCACATCAATAGATCACAAAGTCTAGAAAACCACCCAACCCAAATACTGGCTAATTTCAACCCAGAGGCTACACCAGCACCACCTACCTTACATAGAGTAATAGAGAAACATTCAAAGAATATCATCTCTACCAGAGAAGTTTTCATCCATACCAGTCAAGTTGGCATCACTGAAGACAACATCCTGTTCAGTCTACTACTACTTCCTGAGGAAGATAGCTATAATAGCATTGAAATATTGATGTGTGTGTTAGTGCTTTTACTTTTTTTTTTGTGCTCTACCATTTTCCTAAATTTAGAAGAAAGATACCCAACTTGAGATTGCTCTTCATTTCTGATAAAAATTATTTTTAAAGTTACTAATGAAAATGAAAATATTCTCAATATCTTACACCCACCAGTAACACAAATACTTTTAAGCTTAAATATTATTGGTAAATAGCCTTTATTTAAAAGTTGTGTCCTATATATGTTCACATAGAACATAATTTATAAATATATAGAGACCTACATATATTTTTTTAGCACCATATCTTACTACCCATTCGGGTCATATGCTTATGGTTTTTAGGGATTAGGGAGCTTATATTTATAGGAAGTGTTCCATATTTGTGTGGAGGAAGGGTGAAAACCATTTTATAGAAACCACTCTTAAGTACACTCGACCAAGATTCGAACCTCGATCTACCTGTCATTGGCAGTCTTAGTCCACTGCGAGTAGCGCGTTAGACCCCGCGGCCACTGAAGCGAGTATGTACTTTATTAATTTAGTTAAATGAAATATAGCTCTAATATACATTTTATTTCACAATTTGATAATAAGGTTTTCCTCTACTATTATAATAATTTAGTTGAGTTGATTCATTTTTTGATTCCTGTTTGAAATACTTTCCACATTACTGCTAGTTCATGGTCATTGGTTGCTTGACATGATTTTTTTTATCATTCCATACATTTTGTTTACTGCTGGTTACTATTGAGACGGTCATTTCCTGTTCAGTATTGGTTGTTCCTTCAACCAAACTGGTCAGTTACAACTATAAACATTATAGTTACCTCTCTTCTGGAACTGTAGTTGTGATTGCGATGCCCTCTACTAAATCCGGCATCCATGGATCTTGTCTTGAGACTTGAGGTTGGCTCGTGGTGAGGAGGAGGCTCTGGAGGGCATGGTCTGTTAATAAACTGAGAGCCATTCAGGTCACAGCTCGGTGGCTCTAAGCTCCGGTAGAAAGGTTCTGGGAGCGTGTCAGCTTTACCTCTTGGTGTTTGCACTGGACTAGGGTGGAGAATTTCAGAATATTCGTCGTCATCCTCTTCAACAGGCGATGGTGGTAATGGAGGAAACTCATGTTGAAGGATTTCAACAGCCACTTTGAATTCATCTGGTATCCTATCTCTATCTATACCTTCAACAACAGGCACGATTTGGAAATGTTTCAATTCAGCTGCCAACAACCACACATCATCAACATCCACTGTCTTTGCGTACTCTTCACTTCGTGATCGCAAACAATCTGGTCGCTTTTTGAAGTTTGAATCCTGAATAACATTTTCTAAAAGAGCTTCTTGGCTCTCTGTCAATCTATCATCAGTCTTATGAGTACTATAGTGACATGTGCCATTGGTTATATGGCCAATGTCATTTGGATGAGTATTGAGACTGTCTGTTATATGTCCTGACTCTAACGAGCCATCATTAAAAATACTTTCATGATTTCGATGATTGTACTCAAAGGAATCTTTTCGCTCTGACAAACTTTTCTTTGTGCTCATTTTTGCTGAGTCGGATGAACTGCTTCTTCTCTTGTGATACAAAAAATCTCTATCCCCTAAAAGGAGTGACTCTGCACTAGTGTCTAGAAACTGCCCTGAGTTTTCTCGTTCCAGCTGAGCTATAAGTTTCCTTTCTTCCTCACTGACTCTGAGATCTGAGAATTGACTATCTATTCCATTACATTTCTCTATTCCATATGGATATGATAGATCTTCCTCTTCTTCTACCGTGACTGCTAACTCATGAGGCCTGGATACTCGGTGAACATCATTCTTGGAGCGAAGATGATTGTCTTTGCCGCAAGACAAACTAGAGAACTCTAACCTGTCACGATGAGTGCAGTCACTACTGGCTAATGTTGGTAGTGACACACCTCGAATCATTGTTGGAGGTGGTGGAGGAAGAAAGTCTGTAGGGGCCTCGTTTAAACCTTCCAAAAATCCTTCTTTTAGAAGAGACTTTATGTTGTCAAACGTGGAGCTACATCGCTTCAAGTCCCCAAGACGCCTGAAGTTGGGGTGATACTGAGGAATGTCAGAAGGGGGTAGTGGTTTTCGCTCCTTCTTGCGACCCTTGCGGATAACATAAGTGCCATTGGGAGTCATTTCTTTGCTGTGAATACCCAGTTGATTGTAGTTATGGTCATCTTGGTCATTGGTGGCAGATGAGTCATAGTAGGAATCGCTCAATGGTGAGAATGTTTCATCCTCTGTACTTGCTGGAGGATCCGGCCAATCCTCTTGGTCTCTGAGTCTGTGTATGGAGCTGGTACCTAGAACAAAGAAGTGAGAGGTTAAACACACATTAGGAATACAACTTTACAATCAATCATGTCATATACTTACATCTCTTTTAATGCAAATATTAAGGCTGTTAACTACATTGTAAGTTCACTTTAAAACAACTGTAGCTTGAATTTTATTTTATAAACATCGATTTTTGTTAAATTAAATTAAGTTTGGTACAAAAATAATGGTCAAATCAGGACTTAATTGTGATATAGACAAATCGATATTATAAAAGCATTACCTGTACAAACTTGTAATTTTAAATATAGATGTAATTTTCAAAAAGAACTAAATCAAATTAATTTTTTTTTAGAGTTGGGTCGAATTCACTATTTTACTAATTCGAATCTCCAATTTACCTTTGTATCTTGAATCTCGAATCCAAATCTTAGTAAAAAATTTGAATGGTTTTAAACCACCATTAAGTAGAATTATAGCTCTAAGATAAATTTTCCCTTGAAAAATTGATAGCATTTTTTTTTTCAAGTATTAGTTTCTTGACTTTGAAATTTTCTTGAATCCTCCAATATCTTTAAGGATCAGAGGGGCCGTTTCTAATTTTTTTTTATAGATGAGAATTAATGTAAACTGTTCATTATTCAAACTAGTCAAGGCAGACCTAGTTTGATAATTTAAACACCAATTATTTAATTAACAAACATGTTTGGTTAGCGCTCTAGTTTTGTGTTAAGCTAGATTGCCAAGGACAGGGAGATCGAGTTTCAGATCTTGGTCGGGTGAACTGGGGCCGGGGGGGCGAAGAGGTTTCCTTAAATGGTTTTCCACTTTCCCTCCATGCAAATGGGAGTTCACTTCTTACAAATTCAACCTTCCCAATTCCTAATCCATTAGCGTAATTAGTACTAAAGCGTATAACTTGAACAGGTAGTAAGTCACGGTACTAAATAAATAAACATGTTTTGACTGATGGACTGCAATAAAACAAATTAACTCAAGAAGGCACCATGTACAGTACTTTTAACAGTAACTTATGTAGTATCTTATAAAAACCAATATGTTTTTAATATTTATGAGATGCCTCCTCTCGACCCTCTGATGTGTTGTAATCAACATCAACAGTTCAAAGATGTTAAGTAACCAACCCCAAAACACCACCTGCATAGAAGTCAATATATTCCTCAACTAAAATAATAACCAACATCATCTATTTCATCTGCAGCTGTGAACTTACAATCTACCAGTTAGTGTTCTACTCCATTCTTCTGAGGAAGGGGCCTGATGTGCCTCAAAAATTACTGTAATTTCTTGTGTTGTTTTCTTAAATATGTTAAATATTGGTTACTCTATTTTGTAATTTGTTAAAAAAATTTAACAATATTTAATTATAGCTTATGGTATATTAAAAAAATTTATAGTATAGTAAATTTAACTTATAATATATATAATTATTCATAAGGATGAAGAACGACTTAAAAAGTCAATTTTGTTACTCAAAATTCATATGAGAACGCAAAAGAGTTTATTCAGAAAATAATCAATATATTGGGCAACTGCTCTCAAAAAGATTTGCTAGCCCTGACCAAGAAAAAAAAACCATTAAAAAAATCAGTTGTTTAATTTAAAACTTTGTAGGTGATTTCAGGAGGAAAATTGGGATGAAACTGAAATTAATCCACTATAATCAGACTTTAGGCTCTAATTCGACAAACATATTGAAAAAATATTATTGTACATAATGGTATGATAAAAGGAGAAATAAGTCAAAACACAAATAGTTTTTAAGTTCACATTTTCAAGTTTCTTAGTTATGAAATGTTGTGAATTTTTAGTGTTTAGCATAATATTATCCTAAAGCGAGAGAATAAGCGGGTCTGTGTTTACTGGTTTCCCACACTTGGAAGAGAAAGGGATGGTCACATTTAGTAGTTATTCCAAAGCATAGGTAAAGCTAGTTGTGATAGTGGTTTCATACCCAAGCATGGAAACCTACTGGAGTTGTCTGTAGATCTGTGCCTTCTGCGCCCCACGACCTTGGTACTGCCGGGTGTTAGAAGAGGGTCGGCATCCTCCGGCCCAAGGGGTACCTCCCAGGCGATACTATTTCTTTTGGATGTGATGGAAGGGGGTGGTGGTAACAACTCTTCCAGAGAGTCGTCAGAGAAATCTGTCAGCTCATCCAAGGTTCTGTAATCACAAGGATAATAGATACGATTATAAAGTTTCAACCTTTTATAAATCATTGTTTTGCTGTTAGGAAGAACTGTTGTTCTATGTTTAATTAACTAGTATTAAACTAGTTTAATATTGCCTAAACTGAAAGGAGATCCATTTTCTAAAGAGTCGCCTAATTCCTCAATTATTTATACTTTTAATAAAATTTAATACATTCAAGATGACATTTCAAAATTCACAGACAAAATAGATTTTTCCAGTTTTTTAAGCTTTACATACATTATTATTTATTGTTACTGCTATTTATGAAATCGTATGAAGTTATCAAAATATGTTTTTCGGTAATCAAATAAAAAAAGGGTGAATTTGTTGGGGGGAAGATTTTTTTTATTTATACGTATATGTATATTTTGTGTCCTATTTTGTACCTCTCTTTATTATTTTTCATTTTCCCATTTTTTCAAAATTTTTCACAGTTCAAGAACTTTTCACGACCCACAAAAAATTGGCTCATGATCCATCAGTGGGTTGTGACCCAAAGTTTGGGAACCCCTGTTCCAAAGTGTTTAAATAAAAAATAAGCTCTATATTGTTTCTTCACTTTAATGTTGGTGTAATTCGCAACTTAAACTATAACTTCTATGCAATATTAAAATTAAAAGCTGCTTTTAATAAGAGGGTCTCAAACAGAAATAGTTAAATGTGTGGGGATCCACTAATGTTCTTATTAATTCCTAGTTATTTATTTTTCACAAAATAAAATATCTAAGACAATTAACACACTTAGTGTTTCCCCTAGGTATTTATTTTAAAAATTATTTGCGCAACTTTTATTGGCAACTGCATAATATACTTTTTGGTCCTAGTGTGATTCGAAGGTATGATATTTATTTAAAATTTGAGCCATACATCAATGAAGCCTCTGTGCACATGAGTTAAGAGTTAATGAGAACAGCTACTTTATCTTTTTTGTAAATACCGTTAGACGGAAACTGAATTTAATAACTCTTAGTTTTTTATCTGCTAAGAACTTTACAATTTTTTCATTAGTTTTTCAGAAAGTCAATGTATGGATCAGTTTCATTTGTAAGCCTAGAATTTTAATTTGTTTTATATTTGCCAATTACAAACTTTAACTTGAATTTTAAGTTCAAGAGTGTGAATAAACATTACAACAATGTTCCATTTTAGATGCCACAGAATTATCTCAGAACTGATGTGTTTTGGACACTGACACGACCTTGACCTAGGGAGTTGGAACATGTCGGTTCTTATTCTGGATGGGTTTACTTGGGATTATTTTCCCAAGAAAGAGCCTTTTCATACTCTCTGGGCCAATTCTGATGCATTTTTTTAAACTGCCCTTCTTTTGCTCAATCAATAGTCATCAATGTCTTTTGTTGTGTTTACAGGAATATACATATATATATATAGTGTATTTTACATTTATATTTTGAGTTTGGTTGTCAGTCAGTGTTGTAACATATACAATAATTAATGATAAGATAAAACAAACTGTACAGAACTAAGCCATAGTGTAAATTAAAAGTCAGATCTACTTCTAATCTAAAAGGTATTTTGAAATCTATTTTTCTATTTAGTTTACGGTTAAAGACAAGTACAGACCTGTGTGTTATTCTGGAAATGAGGGGTTGGTTTATTGTCACAGACGTGTGTTTTGGTGGCAATGAGGGGTTAGTTTATTGTCACAGACGTGTGTTTTGGTGGCAATGAGAGGGTTAGTTATTGTCACAGACGTGTGTTTTGGTGGCAATGAGGGGTTAGTTTATTGTCACAGACGTGTGTTTTGGTGGAAACGAGGGGTTAGTTTATTGTTACAGACGTGTTTTGGTGGCAATGAGGGGTTAGTTTATTGTTACAGACGTGTGTTTTGGTGGCAATGAGGGGTTAGTTTATTGTCACAGACGTGTGTTTTGGTGGAAACGAGGGGTTAGTTTATTGTCACAGACGTGTGTTTTGGTGGAAACGAGGGGTTAGTTTATTGTTACAGACAAGTACAGGCCTGTGAGTTTTGGTAGACTTGAGGACTTTGAGGACTGAAATTTTAAAATGAAACAGTGCAGTTTTTCCCAAACTATGATACATGTACCCTCAGAGGTACGTGAAGTGTTCCAGGGAGATCAAGATACAACCAGCACATGCCGCCAGAAAAAATAGTTTATTTTACTCTGAAAGCTGGCAAACTTAAAATTGCCACACTTTCATGGTGTGATGACAACAGGTTTTTACACCTCGGGTCTTAGGCCTCAAGTAAGTGATAGACTATAATTCTGGTGGATGTCTGCTGCGTACAATGGAAGTGTTTTTCCACAATATGATTTACTATTATGGTTTTTCCCATCCCTTCCTAATGCTAGTGAATTTTAATTTCCTTTTATGCCCCCTTTATTATTTATATCACTTAGATTAGGTTTAACATAGCCATTTTAAGACTACAAAATATTTCAAAAAACCCTAAAAGTTATATACTTGAGTGTATTTGTCTGTCATTGAGGCTCATGTAATCTTTAGATATAGGAGATAAAATGTTTCACTGTGTTATATTAAGACAATTTTTATAGTGATAGCTCTTATCTTATGTAGTGAGGGAAACTTACCTTAGAGGGGGGCATGGTTCTTCCCCCCCACAACCACCCGCGCTGTCACTGTCTCCGGAGCCTCTGCGGCGCACCTCTCTATGTCTCTCCACTGCGCTAGGGACAGTCCGTGGTGGCAGCCATGGGGGAGGGAACCTCGATAACTTGAGGGCCCCATCATAAGGCAAGCTGGCAAACCGCAGCTGTGGAGGAGGTGGGTCTTGGAGGTGGAAGGGAGGTTGGTTCGTGCCAGTCTGCCAGCCATATGGTCGCTGGTGACGTGTCTTTGGCTGAAACAAGATATATACTATTTGTTAACTAGGGCACAGGAATTAGTAAGGGATAAAAACATATTATTTAGTCGATAAGTGTTTAATACCCACATTCTCAAACTGGCTAACTAATTGGAAGGGGAAAGTCAGGAGGGGATGAGGAAGGTTATCAATGGCGTATTCTGAGAAAAATTAATAGGTATGCTGTACCCTAAAAGTTGCAACGGAGATTTGGAGGCCGAGGACCCTCAACCATCGTTGTCCAAGAACGTCAAGGGATATATTTGAAGATTTGTCCATATAGAACAGTGGTTCTCGAACATTTATTATTTCCTTTTAACTATATGCTATCTTAGGAAATTTTGATCCCCCCCCTTCCTCACTCCCATATTCTCTCTTCTTTTATTTATCCATAACGATGATTACCATCCACTCAAAATGTAATAAAAGTTAACTCCATGGTGTCAGCCCGCATTCAGGCTATACCTACCGAGTGGCTACCAAAGTGTTTGGCAAATTAGTGCCAACTTTTACGGATAGAGGGTGTCATGTGGTCAGCACAACAATTACTCCAGCCATTAAGCTTGGCTTTCCATACTTAAGCCACTACTACCTTATTCGATTAGCTCTTTATTTATCCACGCTAGGCTGAATCTAACCCGTTCCAGACCCACTGCTTCCCAGATAATCTGGACGCGCCAAGAATCAAACCCGGGACTTCTGGGTCCGTAGCCAGAACCTATGACCACTAGACCACACAGGTGGTCCTCAAATTGTAATTATATCTACATGGTTATAAATTTAAGTAAATATTAATGTCGGGGCTAAGAGTGTTATGGGCATGTCTGAATGCATAAGAGAGACTGATCCTATTCAATTAGCCTAGTGTAATTAGAAGCACACAGCAATACTCAAAGCAAATAATCATAATAAGAGTAAAATGAAGTGATACATCGATCAAGCGTCCATCAGATCTTGGTGAGAGGGAATCAGGTGGATTGTCCAACTCACGTTACAATTAAAACTATTTTATAAGGCCTAACTTATCTCACACAATGCTGCTTGGAAACAAACAAGTCTCCCAACTTGATAATTTATGCTCCAGAAGCTGTTTAGATGCGTAAACTCTGACTAACATAGGGGATATTTACACATATATTTTGCTGTAAGCAGTGGTGCACCCAAGGGGGAGAGGGGCAAAAAGGGTGTTTGACCACCTTCCCCCTTTTTCCCCAACACCACAAATAATGTTAATAGAAATTTAAATAATATTAAGTATAACTAAAATATTTAGCATTGAAGATGTGTCGAATGTATATGCTACATTTTAAGAACCAGGCTTAAGACTTAAGCCTAATATTCGAAAGGTTTACCAAAACACACAAAATTAACAATTGAAAAAAGAACATATAAATAATAGCTTTGATACCATTTGCATTAATTAAATCTCTTAGTTATTATAAAACTACTCCAAATGATTTATAAAAGCATTTAATATCTATAAATATTCTCGGACTTCAGGGCTTAGGAGGCTGTGCAACCACAAACCCGCTCTCTCCATCAAAATGTCATTCTTGCTACAGCCTTGAATGAATGCCTCCCCCCAAAGTAAATCGCTGGGCGCGCCACTGATTGAGTAAATTATATGAAAATATATTTTATTTTACCTTTTCCTACTAAATCATCTTGAAATCGTGAAATAACACTCCTGACTTTTAGGATTCTTTTATGTATAATTATATAAAATCACATTGACTAATAAGTCATTAATGTAAAACAAAATCTAAAAGAACACTATGATCCTTTCTACTAAAGAAATACAAGAATTACCGATTCTTTCTAGTAAAGAAAAACAACTATTACCGTCAACAATGGTTAAAGTAGCCTCATCACCCGCCCTAACCCCCACCCCCTTCTCCACACTATCAGTGCTGAAATGCCTAAATTTGAAAGAGTGGTTAAATGTGTTTGCCAAATACATAATAATACATGTGACTAGAATACCTAAAACATAGCTCAATGTATTTAATTAGTGTATAATTTAGAGCTTGTTACATATATGAACTATTATTTTTAAATTAATTTTATATATATATTTTATGTATTTTTACTTAAACTATACTAAATTAGCTTAATAAATAAACATTGTGATTTTGAATATTTTTTCAATAGTTGGCACAATGCTTAGCTTGCTTCACATGAACAACATGACCTGGTGTGTAAAAAGTGAGCTCATTGGCCAATTACTTATGGGCGAGCGGAAAGGAATGTGTTGCACCCCCCTAGACATTGGGCATGGTCATTGGAGCCTCCCTAGCTTGCCTTGCGTTTTTCAAGTAGCAAACCATGGGCTTCCTATTGTGCTAAGTGGAACCTTTGGGAATAAGAATTACTTAAAATAAAGTATTCTTGGAATATGAACCAATATTAGTTTTAAAATTAATAATTCATTACATGTATATTTATTAACAATTTAAATATGAGTGCTTACACAGTTCACACAGACAGCATTGGATTAAACAAAAAACTAGTTTATATCAATATGGGTATGCGGCGCAGGACTAGCATACCCAGAGAATACGTGGCTGAAGGTTATATGTTTAGGAAGTGTACCCACATTTGATAGATTGGAAAGCCATTTTGAAAAAAAACACCTTCAGTACACCTGACCGAGATTCGAATCTCGATCCCCCAGCTATCTGCAGTCTAGTCTACTGCGAGAGTTGTGCCTTAGACCATGTGGTCGTTGAAGCAGGTCGTATTTTAATTAAAGTATTGCCATAAAGTAAGAATAAGTGGTTGAGTAGATCCGATGGAGGATCTAGAGAGTTTAAAAAAATAAATAAATAGGGAACACAAATTTACATTAATGCTATTGAGATTGAAATATTCAAATAAATAGTTCTATTTTGAAAACTAGAACTATTTTTACAATATTGCTGTTTATTAAATATCTTATTGGCGTTTAAAAATGTAGCCAATAAAGGGCCTACTAGATTTCACACAATTTAAAGTTTGCAGAGCTTTTTAATCCCATTTTTAGATATTGATTATAAATGTTTGAGATATATTAAATGTCATCATCAGATACATTTGAGTCAATGCGTTAACTAACTCTGGTAGCTTTGCCATTTCAGATTTTGATCTAGTCAAAGTTGCTTGGTCCAATGGACTGTGGTATGATACGAGGGTTAAAGTGCGGTCACAGGTGTTGATAACCCCTTGCTTGTGTTTAGAGCATATGCATGTCTGTCATCAGAGTTATTTTACCAGCGTGGTCTGTGTGGCGGTGGTCACCCTTCGTCCCTCCGACCGAGTCTTGCCGCTGTCAACATTCAATGAGTTCAGCAACTCATGACCTCTCCGGACACTGCTTCTCTTGGCCGAGTTTCCCGGGGAAACACTGGAACACGAACAAAGTTTCTGTCAAATGTGATCTACACTAACAGGTATAAAGAGCATCACATTCTCCCTATAACATTCTAACATATAAAACAAACCACAATTATATTCTGTATTTATTTAGAAATATTGGCTAGTAAGATTAATAATCATAATAATGATGATAATGATAGTAGTAGTGATTATGATGATGATGATTATACCCGCTTCTGTGGCCGAATGGTCTAATGCAGTAGTCTCCAAATTTACTAAGTAGAGGACGACATTAGAATATTCACAGTTATAGGTGGGCTGGATTGAACATGATACATACAATACACTATATATATATATATATATATATACTCGTGTGTGTATATATATATACACGAGTATATAGTGTATCGGTGACCTGGTGGTCTTGTGGTAAGGTGTTGGACTTCTGAGCTGGGGGTCCGGGGTTCAAAGCTCAGTCCCTGCACAGATTTATCTGATTACCAAACCCTTCCGTCAGCTCTGACAAGACGTGTTTTAATCACAACTTGTGAATGTGGGGAATGCCAGTCCTCCACCGTGGTTCGGATTCCACTTTAAGCTGTAGGTCCTCCATTTCATCTCACAATCACCCTACCATTTCACATTAGCGTATAACCCGAACGGGTAGTAAGACGCGATAATAATAATAATAATAATAATTCTAGATCTCATATCGATATTCTGTATGGATATCTTATAACCATGGTTAAACATGACTAAAATGTAGGCTGTGCAGCAAACATAATTACCCCATTCCTCCTCAAATCGGAAACTTAGCTCGGACCGGACCCTCCGCTCAAATGACACTTTATGGAACGCGGCTAGCGCAGATTTTATATAATGCATTAAGGAGAACCATCATTTCGGTATTCAACTTTTTTTTAAATGTTTTTTTAAGGCGTCCGCGGGCCGGATAAACACATTCCATGCGCTGGAGTTTGGGGACCCCTGGACTCTAATGCAAAGGCACCCAAACTATGGAGCAAGGGCCAGATCCGGCCAGTGGATGGTTTGACAAAAATATAAATAAATAATTTCAATGATGAATATCAAAATGATAGTGATTGGATATAATTACACACATATACATACACGCACGCAAACATACACACACATGCATACACACTGCATACATACACAAACATACATAAATACACACATACATACATACATACATACATACATACATACATGCACATATATACATACATACATACACACACATACATACACACATACATACATACACACACATATATACATACATACATACACACACATACATACACACATACATACATACACACACATACATACACACATACATACATACACAACCATACATACATACACAAACATACATAAATACACACATACATACATACATACATGCATGCACATATATACATACATACATACACACACATACACAACCATACATACATATATGCACACATACATACATACACAACCATACATACATATATGCACACATACATACATACATACATACACACAAACATACATACATACATACATACATACATACATACATACATACATACATACATACATACATACATACATACATACATACATAACACATACATACATGACAATGTGTTCCATTGTTTCCAAAAGAAAAAAAACCCTCATATTTATTTATAAACTATCAGAAGTAGGCCAACGCTTTTCTTTGTCTCAAATAGATATAAAAAAAATCTTTTCATTTTATTTATTCCAGCACTTAAAATTTCGGCTCAGAGGTGCATATGTTTGTGCACAGGGGTTACCATGCATGCTATAGATATTGTGTAGTGCTCATGAAAAAACAGACACATAAAAACTTTATTTTATTAATATGGACTATCGGTGTGTATATTTAAAAAAACTTGTTTGATCTCCATTATTCCCTTGATAAAATAAACTTTCATCTATTCATGTTTAACCAGGGTGTGTATTTTTCGATCCAGTCCACCTAGTGTTAACACCATCCTAATGTTGCCCTCAGCTCAGTAAGTCTGGGGACCCCTCGGTCTAATGTGCTACTCTCGCAATAGACAATACTGCCAATGATTGGCAGATCGGGGTTTGAATCTCGGCCGGGTGTTCTAAGGGTGGTTTTTGCAAAATAGTTTCCCACTCTACCTCCACGCAAACACGGGTACACTACCTCTAAATTCAACCTCTCTCATCCCTAACACATTAGTGTAATTAACAGATAGTGGTAATGTGTATAGCCCAAATGGGTAGTAAGATGCAGGGATGACAAATATAATAATGATAATGTGTCACCCATATCAGTGGTCAAATGATCAAAGGTGATTTTTAATATACTGGTTTTCCGGTGACAAAGGGTCTAGATTTGAATCTCAGCCAGTGTTTTTACACATTTTATTATTATTATTATTATTATTATTAGCACCGCGTCTTACTACCCGTTCGGGTTATACGCACTTACGCTAATGTGTAATGGTAGGGTGATTGTGAGATGAAATGGAGGACCTACAGTTTAACGTGGAATCCGAACCACGGTGGAGGCCTGGCATTCCCCACATTCACAAGATGTCTTGTCAGAGGTGAAGGAAGGGTTTGGTAATCATATAAATCTGTGCCGGGACCGAGGATTGAACCCCGGCCGCCAGCACAGAAGTCTGACACCTTACTCCTAGACCGCCAGGTCACCGACTGGTCCACGGAAAATGTGTGTGGTTTTGTTTATGGTTTCAAGATTTTACCATCCAGAATCCTGGAATTTTGGACCTCACTTGATTTACGGATAGTATAATATTGTGCGTCTGGGCTACAAGAACTTACAACAATCGTAATCCAGTAGCAGAAAGATTATCCAGTACTAATGTACAGTTGCCCAGGGAACTCCCGAATGTACTAATCGTACATCCTTTCCAAGGAGGCTCTTTCACTCTCCCGATGAGATGAGAGGATGATGATAGTGAGTATGATGGTGTGGAAAGAATGGAAACGCTAAAAACTAAATTAAGCCTTACTAACCAAACCACGGTGACCATTTGGGTGACTACCCTTTCGTGAAAAATAGCCGAGGTACCAGCCGGGAATCGAAGTTGAGAGCCCTAGGTTCGTAACCAGGTGCACTGACCATTACACCACGGGACTGGTTGGTTTACTGATGAATCATGGTGTAATGCGAACTCTCAAAAAACACGTTTATGGATGAGCACAAGACAATTCTCATGCAATGCACACAGAGCCTCACATTCGAGAAAATTGGAGTATGGTATGGTATTTAACCACAGAGGTCTACCCCTGGAATTATTTAGTGGGTTCATAAATCAGTTAAAAGATGATGAACGAACAAGTCACACCTCAAATGTCTGGAGTCTGAGAGAAACTGAAAGTTTTTTGGAGACCAAGTAATCTCTAAAGAATCTTTGGCCACCAAGATTTCCAGATTTAACACCAGTAGATTTATTTCTGTGAGGGCTATTGAAAGGAAATGTGTAGAAAAATAAACCCGAACAATCGCAGTCTTCAAAGAAGCTACACTGGATATCATCTACGAGGGAACTGCATGTTTATGATTGGGAAACAGCATTGTCATTCTCTTTTCACGAGTGGTCACTATTCACTTAAATATAAGGGGAATTTCGCAGCTCTGGTTCGTCAATGTTGCCAGTAGATCCTTTCCACCACAGTACATCCACTTGATACTGCCATTAAGGAAATAAAAGAGATTTGGCAACAGTTAGCCAAGAGAGAGAGAGAACGAAGATAAATTGGTTCTTCAATAAACCTGAAGTGATATTGGGTGTATATGTCAAGATATTAAAGCCATTACTGAGGACACTTTAAGAAACGCATTCCAAAATTTGGAGGGTCGAGTGTAAAAATACCTAAATGCCGAAGAAGACTATTTTCAGCATCAGCTGTGAGCAGGTCCTGTTTCACACAGTCAAAGGCTTATATGTATGTCCAGTTTCATGACGAACTATATATATATATTGAGATTAACTTGACAAAAGTTTAGGACCTCTAGAGAGAAAATCACCCTGTATATTGTTTATTAACAAATATAAATGCCAATGATCATTGTTAGTGACTTGTCCTTAGTTCACTCTAGGATAAAGACAATAATCAGATCTCAGGCCGATAATCTACCATATAGTGAGCAGGACAAACCCAATATATCAATGTTATATTTCCGGTCGCAATGGCAATCGAACCCGGAGTCTTTTAGAGCCATTGGCAGACGTGGCATTGACTAAGACAAGGTGCCCCACCAAAATGATATGGTTTTAACATGTATTACAATATTTAAGTAATCAGGAGGTCGCAAGTGTGGGTGATTATTTACCGAGGAAGAAGCGTGGAGATGATCCTCTGAGCCTCCTCTGGCGGGGGCGGGAAGTCCGCCATGTCCGGAACCGGGGGCGGTTCAGGGGGCGGGTCGGGGGCCGGGGGAAGTTCCTCGTCGGGCACAGGCCGAAAACTCAGGGCGAACTTGGCCCTGCGACCGTTCATGCTCATGTAGCCGTCGTCCTCTGACTGGTGTCCTAGAGAGGGGCTCTCGTCGTCCGGGGTGCTGCTGGAGGCGGGGGGAGGGGTGGGGGCGGGGGCGGGGACGGCCACCTCCCCAGACAGGTTGCCGTTCTCCAGGTCGTCAAACTCTGAGAGCACGCGGTCCAGGAGCTCCAGAGAGCGCTGCACCTCATCGCCTCTGGAACCAGAACATTGACTCTTCATTAGCCCCGCCACTCAGGGCTGGACAGGTGCAGGTGATTTACATAGGAAACCCGTTATTTTAAAACTGCAAGACTGTCATCAAATAACAAATTCTACTATTTAGTACGGTAACATAATTAGTGTTTTAATCGTGATTACAGAATGTTGAATGTAACGTTTACTTAGATATATAAATATCTGCAAAAAACCTCTTAAAATAAAAGTGTAAACAACAATTCACATTAAACTCTAGCTACACGTCTATATTTTGAAATGATAAAACCCACTTTTAGAGTGTGGTTTGACCGATGCTACTAATGGTACCCGTCCTCGCCGTGATGTCGCCTGTAGATGTGAACCTAGACAACTAGCAAGGTAGAGCTGTTCTGCGGGAAGACTAGCATTACAGGTCTCACCACAACTTTCGCGTTATTCAAATTCAGCAAAGCTCAAACACAAATATTTAAGACCTTAATGTTTATTTAAGTTATCAACGGCTTATCTTAGTTTGAGTGTATGACATAAAACAACAACCCATCATCGAGGGAGGGGGGAGGGGGAGATTGTGATGAATTTTAAGACCGTCGTCAGTTTTTCCAGCCAGACTTTACGAAAAAATACAAACTCTCTACCGACTGAAAGAAGCTGGCATTTAAAAAACAAACAAAAAGATTATACTAGATAGGACATAGAAATAGTATATTGGTACATTTTATTAATGTAATGAAGGTAATTACGATTGAAACACACACACACACCAGTGTTAAACCTGGTCTATGATCAATTAACTGTATACGGGAGTTGATTACTTACAAAATTATGAAATGTTTCAAATAAAAGTTACATTAAAAAAAAAAGGTTTAATCGCGTCTTACTACCTGTTCAGGTTCAACGGACATATGATAATAATTACTCTAATGGGCTAAGCTTTGGAAGGAAGCATTTTGGAGGTAGTCTACCCATATTTGCGTGGAAGCAGAATGGGAAACCATTTAAGAAAAAACACTCTCAGTAGACCCGAGCGTAGTTCGAACGCCTATATCCCCGTCACCAGCATGCCTAAATTGTATTGTCATTTGCATTTTCCTCTTCTCCTGTTTGTTCTTCTACTGCCGGACAGCTCCACCCAGTAACGTTTATGACTATCTGCCCAACTATTTTAGAACGTTAAGTGCTGACAACCTTGTAAGAATCCCAATTGTAGATTGTAATAGTAAGGTAGTTATACAAGGAAACCCGTGTTTGTTTCCAGAGAACCTCCCCCTGGTTCATATGCAGGAGGGTTATTCTACAAGATAATACTGTTTGTTTGGCGATGTCTTGGGGAGGTGGGGAGAGGAGGGGGGATAAGATGTAACTTTGTCGAATCGATGAAGATATTTTGCAGTCAGAGCCGTCATATCGCTAGGGCTCACTTCTGTGTGTTTGCGGATGTGATGGGAATGTGATTAGAACAATGGGGCGAGGGGCGGAGGGAGATGATCTTGGGCTTATTTCCTGAATCCCTCCACACGAGTGCACAGAGAGCAGATTGTCGTGACAAGCGCCACGACGCCCGAACAGACAGGGCAACAACGGCTTATATGCAAACATTCGAGATCACCTCAGGTTTGTTCCTGTTACACAAAATACTTGTTTCCTGAATATTTTGTAAGCAACCGTTAAATGTACACCTTGATTTTATTACGAATGGACGTTTGAAGACCCTTTTATAAAATACAAACAATTTTTTTGCGGTCAACATTGATAATATGTGCTAAATTATTAGTGTTATTTAATAGGTTTTGATAATACACATACCGTTGAACCTGGATAAGCGAGAGTTCAAGGAGCCGGGGATTTTCTCTCGCTTGTAGAGATTTCTCATTTAGCTGGTCTCTCACTTATAGAGGTTCAGGAGCGGCTTCTCTCACGTATATAGAGGTTCAGGAGCGGCTTCTCTCACGTATATAGAGGTTCAGGAGCGTCTTATCTCACTTATAGAGGTTCAGGAGCGGCTTCTCTCACTTATAGAGGTTCAGGAGCGTCTTATTTCACTTATAGAGGTTCAGGAGCGTCTTATCTCACTTATAGAGGTTCAGAAGCGTCTTATCTCACTTATAAGAGTTCAGGAGTGGCTTCTCTCACTTATAAGAGTTCAGGAGCGGCTTCTCTCACTTATAAAGGTTCAGGAGCAGCTTCTATCACTTATAAAGGTTCAGGAGCAGCTTCTCTCACTTATAGAGGTTCAGGAGCGTCTTATCTCACTTATAGAGATTCAGGAGCGTCTTATCTCACTTATAAAGGTTTAGGAGCGTCTTATCTCACTTATAGAGGTTCAGGAGCGTCTTATCTCACTTATAGAGGTTCAGGAGCGTCTTATCTCACTTATAGAGGTTCATGAGCGTCTTATCTCACTTATAGAGGTTCAGGAGCGTCTTATCTCACTTATAGAGGTTCAGCAGCGTCTTAACTCACTTATAGAGGTTCAGAAGCATCTTATCTCACTTATAGAGGTTCAGGAGCGTCTTATATCACTTATAGAGGTTCAGAAGCGTCTTATCTCACTTATAAGGGTTCAGGAGCATCTTATCTCACTTATAAAAGTTCAGGAGCAGCTTATCTCACTTATAAAGGTTCAGGAGCAGCTTCTCTTACTTATAGAGGTTCAGGAGCGTCTTATCTCACTTATAGAGGTTCAGGAGCGGCTTCTCTCACTTGTACAGGAGGTTCAGGAGTGGCTTCTCTCACTTATAAAGGTTCAGGAGCAGCTTCTCTCACTTATAGAGGTTCAGGAGCATCTTATCTCACTTATAAAGGTTCAGGAGCGTCTTGTCGACATGTCGGTGAGTGTGACGACACTCCACATACATGTCGGCGCGTATGACGATACGATGAAGACATGTCAGCTTGTGTGACGACACTCCAGAGACATGTCAGTGCGTGTGATGATACGACATGTAGACGCGTGTGACGACACTCCAGAGACATGTCGGCGCGTTCGACGACACTCCAGAGACATGTCGGCGCGTACGACGATACGATGACAACATGTCGGTGAGTGTGAAAGCATTCCCTAAGTTAACTTAAGATTTCGTGACCACCGGAATATGTGTCAGTAAATGTGAAAACACCCATTATCTATGAATGTATTTAAGCTATACGTATTAGATTACCCGCCTCGGTGGCGTAGTTGGCTAACGCGCTTGTCGTGTTGAGCTCTACTGCTGAGGACGGGGAGATCGAGGTTCGAATCTCGGTCGGGTGAACTGGGGGTGGTTTTTCCTAAATGATTTTCCACTCTCCCTTCACGCAAATGCGGGCTCACTTCCTCTGATTAAAATCTTCCCAATTCCTAATCCATTAGTGTAATTAGTTCGTAAAGCGTATAACCCGAACGGGTAGTAAGACGCGGTGCTAATTATTATTATTAACATATTAGATTATTACTTAGGTGTAATATTTCTGTGTTCATTCTAGTGCTAATGCTTGGTTTTTTCTACCACCCCATCTTACTACCCGTTAAGGTTATATGCTTATGCACTAATAACGATAATGTTATTAGAGATTAGGAAGGCTATATCTAGACAAAGTGTGCTCGCACTTGTGTAAAAAAAACTATCTTTTAAAACCACCCTCAGCATACCCGACCGAGACTCGAGCCTCGATCCCCCACGTGGTCAGCAGTCAAGTCTACTGCGAGAGTAGCGCCTTAGACTAAGCGGTCACCGAATCAGGTTAGTTCTCGTTAATTAAGATTTGTTAATTGATTATTATTAAATGAATTGTACACCTTATCATGTTTTCCATCACCTACATTGAATTTCTCACCAGCCTGGTTCCCTTCTCGAACAAGACACAGCTGCTATATTATCACCTAGCGGCAACAACACACACTATTACTACACAAGATGCAGCAAACACTCCGAGGAGTGTAAAATCATATCCAGTACACCCAGCAGGGATTCGAACTCCAACCTCCCCTTTCCCGGCAATTTATTCTTTTGCGCGAGTGACTCCTCTTAGACCGCTGTGACAACCGATGCGGGTTTGATAAACAATATATGTATCAGTATTCATCTGTGAAGGACGGGGGTGGGGGCGAAGAAGTCATCTAATGCGGCTAGTGAAGATCAACCGGACCGTCTTTGTTGAACCTCAGAAGTAACACCCTCTTGGTCCCTGCCGATACCTCCAAGGGACGGAACACGACACGAGCCAGTATCGGTGAACTTGTCTGTTGAGCCGTTGTTGCTCGAGCGCCTGCAATCGTAAAGGAGCCCCGCAACAACCCTCTAGCCCTGAAGGGCCGAAGAGACGCCATACACAAGGGTCGTGATTGTTACCAGAATGACGACCGGGGCAGGCTGGTTCCATTCCGCAACGATATGAGCGGCTGATACAATTTTCTATTTTCAATTTGGTCTGGCCATTTATCGCACAAGTAAAATATCAGTAATGAAATGAAAGATAAAGTCTTGTAAGCTTCATAAAACTCGATTAGGTCACATTCACAAACGCTTCAAGGCTGCAAACATGATTTGTGAAGACAACATATATACAGTGTGTTCGGAAACTCATAGCCCAAACTGCACATATAGCTTGTTTTAACCAAAAGTAATACAAAATCCCTGTACACTTACATCCGGAAAACTATTCTAATACCGTTAACTTGTGTTCAAAGTTTCAGCGTATAGCGCCGGAACAGCAAAGCTATTCAAGCATGCGTGTACAAAAAGTTGAATAGGAGCTAGGCGCATGGCAGTGCACATGCAATAATGGCAGGCCCTCTATGTGATGTAGGGTCGTTAATGATGACCCTCAGGACGTATTCCCATTTATAGATGGACTGGTGTGTGGTTTACTATTAATTGTGGATTGTGGTATGTTATACTGCCATGCTCCAAGTTGTCAAGGTGTGCCACGCGCCTAACTCCTACGCAACCTGTTGTACACGCATGCTTGAACAGCTGTGCTCTCCCGGCGCTGTACGCAGACACTATGGACACAATTTAACGGTATTAGAATAGTTTTCCGGGTGTAAGTGTACAGGGATTTTGTATTACTATTAGTTCAAACAAGCTATATGTGCAGTTGGGGCTATGAGTTTCCAAACACCCTATATATATATATATATATATAATTTAAGAAAGTAGACGATTATAACAAAGTCCTAATCCACAAATAGCCAATGGATTAGAATGAGTGGATGTGTTTGAAAATAGACTAACACTTCAGAAGTGAGACTAAACAACGGTTCTTGAATTTATATTAAATTTGGAGGAATGATAGAATCCCTCTTAAGAATTATAATTAATTGGATGTGCAGATGTCCCATTTTAAATGCGAAGTGAAGTCGAAGACAAGCTGGAAACATATGAAGAAAATACGAAACCGAAGTCAAAGATAAGGTTTCTGTTGTTGTCTTATAACACTACTTTTAATTTGTAAACTGTCCATTAAGTGCATCTGGGAAAAAATAAAGGTTTAAGGAAATAAGCAAAGCACAATTTATTTTTCATGCAGCGATATCTGAATATATTAATTTAATTAATATTAATTATTTAAATTCTGTATCAAAAACGCAATCGTTCATTTTCTCGCGATTGAACGCATTTGTCAGTTAGAAAACGTAACTAGATCTATTTTCACGTATTTATACAATAAGTCATGTTAACTGAAGCATTAACTTTTAATAGATATTATATTTATTTTACATTTATTTGAACGTGTACTTTCTGAACCGACTGATTATATCAGCACACGAGAATTTCTATGAGCGAGAACGAAAGGAACTACTAATTTTGCCGGGAATGGGATTTTCACATATTTTCCAGGGTTCTTTTACATGCCACAATCAACAAGTCCCTTACGGCTCCAAAGGAAGTTGTGCTACTGATTTTTATCGCTAGTGAAAACTTCGGTCGATCCAGTTGGGTTTGAACCCATGAACATCGACTCGTGAGGCGAGCACTTTATCGCAAGACCACCGAGGTCGACGAGAGATGCTATCAATAAAATATTATCAATGTTGACAGTAAAAATATGTTTGCATTTTCTAAAAGGTCGTTATTAATGAAACGTTGACTGTACTGTGGCCTTCAAACGTTGCTGAGCTCCTCAATAGACCGGCGACGTGCGTCTGAAGTCCAACCCAACCCCCCGCAGCGCTAGTCTACTAAAGTACGAGAGTGTGAATATGCTTACATCACACATTTACATAATATTTCAATGAGATGAGAGACAGCCAGTCCTCTCTAACAAGAGAAAACATCGCTCGAGTTTCCTGGAAGATTGTTTTGTGTAGCTTTTTTTTTAAGAAGAAAAAACCTTTTAAAATAATTGCTCCTGTTAAACTAAAACGGACACATTTTGTTGTAATATAGAAAGATGGTGTGGTGTGTTCAATATAAGAAATGAGAACTGCGTATCCAATTCAAAATGTGCATACAATAACTCTCTTGTACAGTCACATTCAAGAGATACCCGCTTCAGTGATCGCATGGCCTTAAGGCATCACTCTCGCAATAGAATGGACTGCCACGGGCGGGGAGATCGGGGTTCGAATCCTGTTTGGGTGTAGTGAGGGTGGTTTTCCTCAATTATTTTCCACTCCGGCCCCACGTAAATGTGGGCACCCTTCCTTTAAATTCAACCTTCTCCACCCCTAACACTTGAGCGTAATTTGTACACATGCGTATAGCCCGAACTAGTATTAATACGGGGGGAGGGGGGGAGGGAGGGGTTTAAAAAATATCCTTAGAAGTGATGAGACCAAACAGAGCTGCAGTATAGTACTTTACAAACCTCAAGAAATGCAATGAAAAATTTGTAAATTAAAATTATTTCGAATCGAAATTAATTTGGAAAAAGCGATATTTATCTTGCAATAAAAACATCCTGCACTAATTCAAACAAACAATGTCAATCTACACAGTTAGTATGTGCTTGACCGTCAGTCAAAGTGATTATGTTAACATTAAACTATATTCATCTTTTAAAATTATGAGGCTATTTTTGCTAAATAAATTATTTAACTCCAAGTTTCATAGAAAAGGAAAGAAAAGTTACTAGATCTTCTATCACGTCAACTCATTGATGTGTAGCGTTCACTTATTAGCAATAAAAGACCAATACAATAATAATTATTATATAGTATCATCAATGTTGACAGCTAAAAAGGTTTGTGTATTCTAAAATA
Organism: Timema douglasi; assembly: GCA_901482245.1. Lineage (NCBI taxonomy): Eukaryota > Metazoa > Arthropoda > Insecta > Phasmatodea > Timematidae > Timema > Timema douglasi. The sequence goes on from CABEEJ010002056.1 coordinate 124,722, forward strand.
CCTTTACTAAGGAAATTGGGCTGTAGTTGCGGAAGAGACAAAAATAACTAAAAGTTAACCTTATTTAAAAATGTATCTGGAGTGTTTATTTCCTTTCATAGAAGAATACATCCCAAAGCTGTGATTGATATCGGCAAATGGCGACATCGGAGAATGTGATCCCTCCCAATGAAAAGGCTGATGTTTGGTCAATGGATGATCAAATCAGCGTTGTCCAGAAAAGTCACCGACTCAAGGCTTAGGGCCAGTTTCATAGTCAGACTTAGTACGCCTCAAGTTCGGCGCTACACTAAATACAAGACGACACGTACCTAAACTCGAATGGAATGGACCAGTTTCCTATGCGAGACTGGCCCATTCCATTCTGGTCTAGGTAGGCGTCGTCTTGTATTTAGTGTAGCGCCGAACTTGAGGCGTACTAAGTCTGACTATGAAACTGGCCCTAAGAGCTGTGCTGCCTTACCTGGGTAGTTAGTTGGTGGGAAAATAAGAAAATAAGAAGAAAGTCAAGAAAGAATATGCGTGTACTAGGAATAGATGAAAAGTCCATAGTGAAGAAATAATGAGGTAAAGGAAAGACATCTAAGGAGTATTTTAAGGAAATAAGGAAAAAGATAATATAATGAGGTGAAAGAAAGGGAATATTATTTAAGAAAGAAAGAGAGGGGGAGGGAAATATATTAAGACAATTAATGGAATAAATAAACATTATAAGAATGATACAGACAGGGGAACTTTGTAGTTAACGCATCTGTCTGGTGTGTTAAGGGTCTAAGGTTCGATTCCTGGCAAGGCTGAAAAGTGTATAACAAGTTAATATGCGGTTTCACCCTTGACAGTAATGAACTAACCATTGAGTAACTGAGTGTTGTGTTAATTCTAAAATGAGATTAATGTGTAAGTTTTAAGTTAAGATATATCATATCCTCATAAAGTGCACATTTAATAACCCCAATCAAAAACTATTCCCGACGAAATATTTGTTCTTTGTCAAAATAATTAGCTTGTTACCTAGAATGATAATGATTATTCACAAGCTAATACTCCAACATACTTTATTAAGACTTATCTCACTTTTAATAGAGCGACGATAGGTGACCTGGTGGTCTAGGGGTAAGGTGTCAGACTTCTGTGTTGGGGTCCGGGGTTCAATCCTCGGTCCCGGCACAGATTTAT